>RJWT010021587.1:0-17523 GCA_004365215.1 Cuniculus paca | reverse complement strand
CTCCCTTGATCTCTGCATCCCAGCATGGCCATGTTGATTAAGGCCTCTTCTGCCCTCCACTGTGTTTGGCCTTACAGGGCAGGCGGGACCTCCAGAGCCACGGCTTCGGTGCTTCTGGCATGTGACTGGTAAGCCACCCACAGCTAGGGTGGGGTTTTCACAGGAAAATGTGTTTCTGTTCTTGTTTTTTAAATACAGACACAATCTTTTTTTGAGGTTATATGGAAATGCACAAAGTATGCTATCAGAAATATTAAACTAAGATTCAGTACTAAGTCTAGGAGGAACATAGAGCTCTGATTAGGCTCTGAATCTGATAGTAGAGGAGAGTGGTACAATAGTGAGGGCTACTAGAACGACCAAAGGAGAAACCGCTAGGGGAGGCAGATTTATGCACTGCTGCTGATGCCAGCAATTCCATCTCAACAGCAGCCATCAAAAAGCCTCATTTTTTCCCCGAAGAAGTCAACTGGAGTCCTTACAGCTCCATCTGCTCCTCTCCTCATTCTCCAACAATTTGTAGATCTTCATTCATTAAAACAAATTGCCAAAACCCTTTGTCTTATTTAATATTGTAGAACACAATGTTAATTTAAAAAATAATGTTGGGATTCAAGACAATCGACTTAAAATGCTTTTGTATTCCAAGATAGACAGGACATTGGTAATGCAGGGAGAGCCGGTCCGGCCTGACACCGAGCCCAGGCAACGAGTTGTATTGCTGGGCCTTGGCTGCCAACTACACTGACCTCTGGCCAGGGCCAGGCACTAGGCTAAGCTCAGTGTAAGCAGGAGTGGAAAGTAATGTTCAGACTTAGCACTGAATCAGCAGGGAGGAAGGCTGGGGTACAGGAGGACAGGTGGCCTATAAACGGCAGTCAGTCTTAAAGATCTATTTATAAGACGGGAGAGATTAGGGAAACAATTTGCCTACTCTAGAGAGTGAGTGGCAGGTGCACACGGTGGGGCCTCCTTTCCAGCATGCCGCAGCCTCATGACAAATGGTGCTTCTGACTCCAGTGACATTGACAATCCTTCACAGATGCTAAGACAGGAAAAAACAAGGGGAAAGGCACAAGGCTGAGAAAAGCCGCTTTACTAAAAGCTTTGATAGAGATAACCTGTCTATTACTAAAACCAAATTGACGAGGAGCTCTCTGGGAAGCCGTTCAGAATTTTCCAGTTCCCCACAACAAACATTAGGTTTGGGACCATGAAACAGTGCAGTACACTTTCACTTTGAGGTTAAGCTTTCTATGTGAATTTCATCGGAGCTGGAGGATGAAATCTCACCAGAAAATGAAAACTGTCGACCTTTACTGACGCATGATAGCCGCAGGTGGCCGTAAGATCTGGAAAGCTGCTTACCTGGTCGTGGCTATCTTTTCTCCCTTTTTCCAGTCCCAAAATACAATACTGTGAAAATCGTCTAAACCAACCGACACCAGACATTTTCCATCGGCTATATGAAAAGAACACAAATGTCAAATGACTAATTTCTTCCACAAAAAAAAAAATCAAAACATTTAACTTACTGTAAAGAAGAATAAGAAATTGATCTTCACGTTTGGCTCAAATACATTAGAAACATATAGTAAAGGAACCGCAAGAGTGAAATGTGTGACTCGTACTAGTCAAACCTCCTGTTATATAACACCTGTAACTCGTGTTGAACTAAATTGCTGACCCAGCATTCCAATCAGACACACAGAGCTACAGGGGAGCCTTACAGGTAGGTGACAAAAGCCTTGCCTATTCTGTGACAGATAAGCCATATGACATTTACTAGAAGAGCTTCTTTGGCTTTGTGCCCGAGTCTATTTTCAACTCTTAAAAAATGGGATTCAATTTTACCACACAGGATACGAGCATTATGAAACTAAATTCAACTTCCTAAGTGCCTTCAAAAGATAATTTTACAATTTAAAAAGTTTTAAATTCATTTTTTCTTTATTTCAAACATGATATACTGGTTACTGTATAGGACATTTAGAAACTACGGAAAAAGAAAATTTTTAAATTTTCTCAATTCCTAGGCCTACATTTAATGTATATCCTGTCCTTTTCTCTACATCAGTGTGCTCTGAAAAAATAAAAACAGAATCACACTGAATAATCATCTTATCTCATCTATCATATCATGAGCACTTTCCCTTATTAAATATTTACAACATTATGAATGTTACTAGAATTTGCACTTTTAGGCTGTTTTCAAAATTTTAAATATAGTGAATATATAATTAAATTTGAAATAAGAGTTAAATTGCTTTTCTCCCTCAAGGCAGAAGAGATACAGCCAATAAGCCTTTCCTTTTTGCCTCCTCACAAGGCCAGGTTCACGGGAGATGCATCTCAAGGGCAGCGGTCCCATCCCCCACCCCAGTCCCACAGCTGTGAGGTTGCTAGGAGATGGGTGATTCTGGGCCTTCCATATTCGTTTATCATGGTCTCTTTTACTACAAAGGACCAGCTATTAGGGTACAGAAACACACACGTGTGAGAAACTGCCTCTCTCGGGTCCACTGGTCCACCTAGTTTCAATTGCTACTTTCAAAGGCAGGCTTGGGGTGGACCCCAAATTATGGTAAAATAAAGAAAACTTTGTCAAATTAGAATTTCAGATAAGCAACAAATTGTTTCTTAGTATAAGTTCCATATAATATTTATATCTGTATTGTGTATTTATGTTTATAGTACACAGAATACATTTATGTTTGAAATTTATTTGTTGTTTATCTGAAGCTAAAGTTTAATTGAGCCTTCTATATCTTCATGGCTAGATCCAGGAACCCAACCTCAAGTGCTAAACACTTTCCTAAAGTACTCCATCACCACACAACTGACCACTACAAAGAACTAATGATAAGTCATTATACTTAAATGTGACCAGGCTTTCAACTGAATAAGGTCTTTTTTTATGCATTTGGGAGAAGGAGCCAGTAATGGCTTCCAATTCATTACCAACATGATTACTTTTTCCCTATGTCTTGGAATGTCCTGGTTACGTTAGCCAGCCTTGGTAGTGGATGATTTTATTTGGGTGCTGTCTCTCCATTTTCAGGTAGCACATTCTTTTAAGAATCATATCATGTTTTCTTTGTCATCCTTACAGTGAGCTGGTTTTGAGTGAATGTTGATGGTGCTGGTGACATTGAGGATGAGGAAGATAAATATATAACATGCCTATGGGTGGTATGAAGGGAAAGAAAATACACTAATGGTATATAGCTATAAAAATTTAATTGTTTCAATTATCATTCCTTCCAAAAACACTGCACAAATATTTAATGTCTTTTATATCCATTAATTCTACATTTTAGATATTTTAAAAGCCGTGCATTCATATTAATATATTTTTGGGATGCAAACATACACGCATTTAAAATGACAGTTGTTTAAGTCTTATGTCTTCTGAAAAAAGGACCAATGGCAAGCTGATTTTGTGGGGTAGGGAGGGTCTTCTTTTTAGAATTTATACAGTGTCCCATCAATTTATCCTCACAGTTATGTGACCTTTTTTTACATCAACAAGGGTATCCTGATTGGGTAGCAATCAAAGAATCAGCACAAATCAGGGGTACCTCTACGACTTTACCTCTGCTTTGGGATTCTGAGTTTTCCTTGAACCCTGCATGTGTAGCCATTCATTTTTGCTTACCACACGATTTGGAAATACAATTGACAACCTTTTTATTTTTTTGTTTTCACTTCCCCAGCAGAGACTTGACCTTAGCTTTGAAAATCTATTGTTCCCTGACTAGTGAGGGTTTTTTTTTTTTTGCTATATTTTTAGAGTCTAGTAAATGTCTTTTCAAATCTTTCCAGTCACAGAATATATTAATTATGGATGTTTGTGACAGTCCAGAAATAATTTGAAGGTACTTAATGTCAACAGCAAAGGGCAAATTAGAAAGAGAAAAATTTTATTCAGACAAATATGAGTTGGTTTTCCTATTCAGGGTTCATAAAAAATGCATAGGTTTTCTCAGTTGAACACAATGAAATCAAGTTGGTCTTAGATGTGCCCATATTATGGAAATCAGAATTATTTCATGAAGCCTTTTAAAAAATAGGTAGATGAGATTTAGGCTACAAAATATTTATATGGCTGCATGTCTCCCTTTCTAATCTGGTTTTCTATTTATATAGAAGCATTTTTCCATTACCACTAGTATAAAAAATAGTTCCACTTTTCCCTGAGAGTGATAATAAATTCAAGAATTCAGAGTATTGCTCAATTAAGTGACAGTACAAACTCACTCCTTGTCCGCATAATCCAGAATTATGGACCGTGTCATAAGAACTGATTTAAAATGCCTTCTTTGGTTTGCTTTAGAAAAGCAGCAAAAATAAAGAATTGATTTAAATCCCCTTGTGCATGGCTCACTGGAAAACACTCACCTGTGTGCAACAAGGCCCTGGGATTGAGTCCCACTACGTCCCTCTCCCAAAAGGGGGAAAAGAAAAATCCTTATATCCCTTTGTGGAACTGCATGTTTTCAGTCTTTTTTCTATATTGCCAGGACAGTGCGTTTCTTTAATAATACAGGTGAAGTACTATTAGCAGGCCTCCATGAGACCCCATAGGTGTTGACTCCTGAGCGACAGGTGGCTGTGGGATAATGAGGCACACAGATGGGACCACGAGCTAGCTAACCAAAGAGCATTACATGGTTAAACAGGAAAAGCTAAACAGTCTCCTCTATGATTTGCCTTGAGTTACTCACTTTTCTATCAGTTTTCCAAAGGCATGTGTAGTTGCCCCTGCTCTGATTTCAGGTTAGTGTGTGATTAAAGACTGCTGCAGAATAGGGGTCTCTTTTCACTGAGAGACTATTCCGTGTGGTGGCCTCTGTGCATGACCATGACCTTCCACATTTAACCTGGAGGATGGGAGGGGCAGCCAGAGCTACTCGCTGTAGGCACAGGGGAAGCAAGAAGTCTCCAGGTACAACTGCTCTGCCAAAGCCACGCCAGCAGTGGTGGAAGGAAGGGGAAGAGGAAGGCCTTAAGACTGAGAATCCCTGGCACCGCCCTACCCCTTCACCACCAGCTGCCAACTCTGAGTCTAGTGGTTATCACACTGAACCAGGAGCCAGGAGATCTGGGTTCTAGCTCTGGATGTACTGCTGCTGACTTTTACCCAGGCCATATCACCAAACTCTCCATCTCTATCCCTGGTCCGTAAAGTGTTGTAGGAATTTCAGTCTATAGTTGTATCGTTAGAACACAAAATGCTCTCAAGAGAAATTAAAACGAATAGACCTCAACTCCTTCAAGTATTGCCATAGGGACCACAAAGATCAATCAACTACCACAAACCATCTGTATGTAACCATGAATCACACACAGTGGCCCCGGGTAAAAATTTCCCTGAGTAGTCCTTAATATTAGTGCTTTCTAAAACAATCAGCTCTATCCCTTTCTACCATTTATACATGAACACTATACTTAACATCTAAGACAAAAACATAATTTTCCATAATCAAAAATAATATCTTTTCTGAATGACTGAGCTCTTCCCCAATGACTGTCATCTGGGGAGTAGAGACTGCCTTGTTAAAATCAAAATGCCCTTCTTATGCAAAAATACTTCGCATCTGATGATTTCTTCATTTGTTCAATACAGGAATTAGGAGAGGTGACAGAATTGACTTCTCCGCCTCTTCCTAGGATGTCTGGTTTCCTTATCCTGGCAATGATCTAAAGGAACGCCTTCTGAGGAAAAGATGTCTAAGCTCACTTAATTTCATGTTCTTTTTTTCTCTAAAACTAGTAATCCCAGGAGAGGTGTGAGCTCCCTGAAATGCAGAGACCAAGGTAGTGGGTGTCAGCTCACTGCTGACAACTCATCTCAAAATTAATGTCTTTGATCAAGTCTGTTCCTCCCTTTCTCTAAAGATATTTAAATTATAAGTTGTTTTGATTCTTATAAAAACCAGAAAATTAATCAATTCAGTAGAAGAAATAATGTAATGATTATTATATTCTATTTATATCACTCTAAAGTTCCTGCCGTTCTGTTCATATATTAATACATACACACATTTTGGTATAAAATCAGTGGTAAGACACTAGAGTTCCATTTTCTTTGATTGGATTTGGTAAACAGAAATGTGCAACACAGTTCACATACTTGACATTTTAAATTATAGCTTTTATAAACATTGCCACATTGCTAGTAGAATGGAGTTACTTTTCAATGCCACCTAAAAAAAATAAGTATATTTGATCCTTGCAAGCCTATAAACATTTTTTATGTGACTTTAATATCTCTTACCACTCTTCTAAAGCATACTTATTTATATGAAGTATACACATATATTTATCATAACAAAATCAATTTTTGGAAAAGGATACTTGAGCCATTGAAGAGTAAAAAAAGCAGAGGAAATTCATTCAACTCTGGGATAGAACCATACATAAACTAAAATTATAGTTTTCTTTTATATTTTACTGCTTTATAAAGGACACATGGTACTCCTACTTAAAAGTGTATACCCATCAAATTCTGGAAGTTTAGGGCTTTGTGTTCACTGTTAAGAGTGTTTTCTTGAGCATTCAACTAGCAGGAGTAAGGCTGAGCAGTTCTCCATACTCATGCCTTCCCCTACCTCCCTTGTCCACCAGTGTCAGTATGAACTCTTTAGCTTTGACTTTACTAACTCAGTAACCATTGGAGGTATGGATAATTTTAGGTATGGATAATTTTATAATGATATAACAACTCGGGTTTCTACAGTAGTTTACAGTATGTGAGAATATGCACGACACAAAAACAAAATATTACTCTGTGCTGCCTTAGTCAGGGAAGAAAGATCATTCTTACCTAGACATGGCTTACAAAGTGAAGTCCTAACAGTAATGGTGATAGGCAAGACAGAGCTTCTTGAGCAAAACCTCATTTGTTCATCCACATTTTATGAGCAGCTTCTATGCCCACAGCACAACACGTGGAGGGGGAAAAGAGAGGGGCTCTCCTGTATATGCAGGGTACAGTAGATGTTGACACAAACGACTTCAGTACCACATGGATTTGACACATGCCATGAAAGCAATGACAATGAACTAAAGCATGCAGAAGGAAAGACAAGTCATCTGCCTGGAAGATGGGAGGAGAAAGCATTCAGCCAGGTCTTAACAAATGATAGGCCTTAGATTCATGGGAACAGCCTAAGCAAGAACAGAGGCAGGAGGTGGACAAAAGAGGATGTGGGCTCTGCAATTAGGTAAACAGAAAAGACCATGAATGCGTTGTTTGGTGGAAATACTGCAAAGGAAGGCTGAGGTTGGATCAGGGAAGGCCATGAATTTCTAACCGAGGTTTCAGTCCTGACTCAGCCAACCAGCAGTCTATGACAAGAATGGTAACTGTGCTTCCAGAAGACTCGAGGAGTGGCAAGGATGGACTGGAGGAAGTAGGGGTGAACCAGCAATACTACTACGGGACAAGATGAGAGGAAACAATGGCTCAACAATGACAGTAAAGAAGAAACTGGGGTTGTGGAGTCATGGGATTTAGTGACTAATATTGCACATTTAATATTAAACATTTGAATGGTATTGAATGGTATTTAGAAAAAGGAAATTATAAAATTGGTTTTACGTAGAAAGTTTAGGATTTTTACTACTGGCTTAATTTTACAACCGATATTGAAAATTTCTAGGTAATATCATCTTTCATGACAGACCCTCATTCTCCAATTCCAGTTTAAAGAAAACTTACTCTAAAGAAAAATTACATTCGTAAGTTTTATAGCACTGTGCTCAAATTTTAAATTAAGGAGAGGAAAGCTTGTTTTGTTTTTCAAAATGAAATTTATTTCCAAAACCAATGTTATAAAGTGGCCCTTTGCAGATGATTTGTGGTTTTCTGTCTCATTCTTTATATCTTAATTTTATATTTCTAATGGAGAGATGGGCTTGCACTCATTTGGAATGGAAATCGATCCTCTGAGTCACTGCCAGACATTTGCAACGAAGACTTTCAATACCAACAGCTGCTCTGGATTTCAAATCACTCAAGCAAATACAGAACTTGATGTGAGCTCTGGATAATGACTTGGGAGAGGAAATGAGGAAGACAAGGAAAAAAAATGGATAACCTAAAGACTACATTTTTTTGGTGAGGTATTTGCATATGTGATTCCCAGCCTCATATTGGGTAGCTGACATACAAAGAGCTTATTTTATTACAAACAGAACTCAACTTTGTAGGAGGATGTTAAAAAAAATTTTAAACTCAATCACTTATTGGCCACTGCTAAGATCAAGTATAAAGATTCATGTCAATGACTAGCAGAAATTGGTGCTTACCTGAAAAATCAAGGGCACACACTCCTCTCTGATGTTGTCCTTTCAACAGTGACAAGCATTTTAGAGTTTGCGTGTCCCACACATGAACGGCAGCATCTCTTCCAACCTTAAAGGATGAGCATTATTAACTACTTATGAATAATAATAATTTGGTTCCATAGAGTATTATTATTCCATATTATTTGGGAATGAGAGGATCATTGGAAATTATCTGGTCCAAGCTTGTTATTTTCCAGATGAGAAAACGGAGGTATTAGGCATATAGGAGCCTTGTCATAGCACTGAGTTGGGCTACAGTAGAGCCTGGTCTGGCTCATGGCTCTCAGTTAAGGGAACTTCAAGACTTCATTTCAACAGTCCACTCACTGTGCTTTTTGGTCACTTACTTGAACCTTTCTCTTATCTTCTCAGTGTTACACAAGATTTCACTTCTCAGTCAAGAAGTTGCCTGTATGTTGTCATGGCACTGTCTACAGTTATTTCACTCAATTATTTTACCCATATCTAGAAGGGTTGGCCCTTTCTTTCACTCTGAGAAAAGTTGTACAGCTTGACAATCTGGCATTAAGGTGAATCGTATAACAAAGAAAATTTTAATAGTAAAGTGGTTTTCCTTCTGAGTATAGCAAAACTAGAGATGAGGCCATACACATAATTGAGCAGAATCCAGGCAACTCCCAAGCACCATCTGTTTATAATACAGACCAAAAACTAAGTGCAAGAGAAAAGGCAGAGGGAGGATCAATTATTTATAAAACTTACTAATGCCAGCTAACTTAGAATAATGATCTCTGGTTTGCAGTTGGAGGGATAGCAAGTCAGTATATAAACCAGTGGCTCTTTTCTTTTAGGGGATTATGATCCTTTTATAAGTAATATAAAAGCTATGGATCTTACCCCCCAAAAATGCACATTTCTGAGGGCAGATTTCATTCATGATCTCCATTTCACCCAGGAATCTCATGAACCCCACTTGAAAGCTACCACCTATAATGTCAAGTCAGTGTTTAGTTGTCTTATGTTACCCTTTCAAATACTATCAAAACCTTTTTTTGGAATTTGACATGTAGATATGAACAGTGATTGAACTATCTTCAATTAAAACTGAATAAAAATTAATCTACATACTTGAAGAGAAGAGTAAATTGAGAATACTTCCGACAATTCACTATTCTACCAGCAAGGTAATATACCTGAGTTTAATAAATTCATTGCTTATTAAATTGACTGTGTTGCTCTCTTTATACTCTAAGTTGACTGAAAAATTAGAGGGTCTTGGTTTTGAGTAGCTTTTCTTCAACTGCAGATTCAATTCAAGATATAGGCTTCCTAAACAGTTGTGATAATTTAGGGTTTTTTGCAAGGTTACAAAATATAAAATAAAAACTCCAAATTCTTACAGCTTCAAATCTTACAAAATAACTATAATCTAGATATAATCTAGATATTATGATGCTTATTAATGATAATACTGAGTATCAAGGATGTACGAAGAATTGGGCATGCTGTGATGAAGAAAATACATAATGTCAGTCCTTCGTGAATTATTCACTATCATACCTAGTTCCATTCAGACCTCACCACTTCAGAGAGAATTCTTCAGAGGCTTCCTAACAGTGCTAGAATGCATTGATTGATTCTCCCATCATTATAAAATGACCCAGTGTTGACTAAATCTTCAGCTTTCTGTCTCATGTTCATTCCAACCAAGGATTTCTCAAATTTCTAACATGAACACTCTGGCTAGACCAAAGATTCTCTCTTTGGCTAGATCCTCACTCTTGGGAGAGAGACACATACCTGTCCAGTGGCCACATAGTCCTTCACTGGATGGATAGTGAGGCTAAGGATGTCATCATCATGACCCAGGTACAGCCTTTGGGAGTGTTGTTGCCTGTTGTATACGACAGCAACTGCAGCAATGTGGTAGACCACTTCTCCGGTTTGTGTGTAGAATAGATTGTTTCTGCAGTCATAGCCTCTATAACTGAAACACAAGTCCAAGCAACACATGTGGTTCAATGAACAGTGAATGAATGAAACAGTTGTCAGAGACAAAGCAAAGGTGTAGATGTGAACACATACAAGTGGAACCCCCAGTGTCTCCATGGTTGCACAGAAGAGAAACGTCTATGGTAGGAGGCCCTCTGAGGCATGGGTTGGCTTTTTAAGAGAAACATGGGCACCAGTCATGTTAAAAGGAATCTGTTCCCAGATCTTCAGCAATTGTATGTGCTCTTTCTTAAAATGGACGTGTTGAGAACACACCTGTAGTTACACAGGCTTCCCTTTCCCATCTTGTCTTTCACAAGGCCCGCCTCCCTCTTTAGGAAGGACAGAGGTGGAGACTACGGTCACAAGAAATGAAATTTAAATTGAATTTAAAACAATTTTTTTTCCCCACAGAAGGCACGATACAATGACAAAAGACTCAAGCATGAAAGTATCCTAAACAAAGTTTTATGGAAGAATTAAAATGGATATGAGAGTCTCAGTAGAAATATGGATGATATAAAATATTCTGCTGTGGTGGAAGCACTTGTTGGTGTATTTTAACAACTGATAATAGTGAGGATGAAGTATTTATGGCATTTAGATTCCACTGGATTCATTTAAATGACTGATGTATTTATAACACATCAGATACATTTTTCTCAAACATCTAAACTTACATTGAGAAATTTAGGTGTCAACTTTAAATGTACAAAGGAATATATATAATTATCCAAAATTCTAAATGAGCTGGGGAATATGTGAGGCAAGTATTTGAAGAAGACACTGGAGGGTGGGGCCAGCAACTCAGTGCAGGTGCCCAGGAGGATGCAGTGGAGAAGGCGAGAAGTAGTGAGCAGCAGGCACAGCCTCCAACACAGAACCGCATGAAAACTCAGGGCCTAGAGGCAATCACGCTGCGAAGGCCACTGCACGCTGCCTGAGAAAACTGCAGAGAATCACAATGATAACACAGCCACAGGTATGAGAGCAAACTGGAGAGAAAAGTGTTGAAAAGAGAAAACCTCTGGAAGCCTAGCAACAAGCTGAGGACAGGCTTAGCAGAGATGAGAGGAGTCACAGTGTCCCCAACGCAGGCCACCCACCCGTGTATGAACTGGAGCTTTAGGCTGTCCTCAGGGGCCTTCTCCCGTTTGAGGAAGGGCATTGCATGGTTTTTCTCCTTACTTTGTTGCTTTAGCTGAGGTAGATCTTCTTTGTAAACCTTAGAGTACAAACAGAAACAGCTAAGATTCTTTTCAGGTTTCAAAACATCAGTATCGACTGTGTTGGGAAACCTGTTGCTTCAACAGAATGTTTTTGAAAACATAAGACATGAGATCAAATATTACTTTCTCTCAATGAGCAAAACTAGCATGAAATATTTTTACGTAACTAGAATTTTGGACGGTCTTCCCCACTGATTTGTTGTTATTGTCTTAGGTAATTTGTACTCAGAAAATATTATTAGGTTTACACATTAACAAATAAAATCAAATTAGCAATAAAATGCATTTTATTTCATTTCTTCTAAGGTAAAAAGAAATCTTTTGATGATTCTGACACTTGCAAAGTCATTTTTTTTACCATAAAGTTGCTCTGCTGGAGTCTTTTCCTTTCATGGCCCCGGCATCTGGACAGATCAGGCTGTTAGAGGAACGCTCGCTCTCCTGGCCTAACCTATGGCCTACCATCTGCTGCCGAGAGAACATTTCCTACAATTTGGCTTCAGTTTATACAAAAATCGAAATATTTACCGTATTTTATGATCTAAGATCAAGAAATGTCCATTTAACACACTGTAAACAAAACAATCTAATAATTTCTCATCTTTATGAAGCAAAATTTTCATTTGATCCAACTATATTTGAAATATTAACACGTCATGAAATATTATTATAATAAAAAAATCCCTGTTTAGGATTTGACCAAAAACCATTTTTAAAAAGCCAGAAGACATTACTGTTGTGTATTTCGTCTACTACACATATAATCAAGTAAGCTTTCACATATAATTACTCATGTAAATTAATGGTGCTTTCCTCAGGGCATCAATTATTTACCCTAAAATACTGAATTCTAGGGTATTTCTACTGAAATTTGTTCAGTCTTACAACCTCTGTGGCCTCAATTTCCCACTTGTAGAATGTAATTAAACTTATCCCCTGGCTTAGGAATAATTTAGGAATTCTGTGAGCATAAAACACAGGAAAAAAAAAAACCACAGGTGAAAGCACAGAAAATAAGATGCTAGGGAGATTGTATACATTCAAGGCATGGGTTCCATCCAATACAGTAATGCCTTTTCAATATTAACATAATTTTATTAAAAATATTCCAACTGAAAAAAAATGACTTTGCTTCCTAAATCTTATGTCCATGTTGCTTATATTTCATTTGTCCTTGCTGTAAGGGCATCTTGTTTAGTGTTCACATGATATTACCACATAAATAATTTTCATTTTAATTCTTTTTAGTAGTTGTACTGCATACTACATTTACCAATACTTAGTCAAGCTGATTTAATCATGAACTTGACCCAAACCATAAATTTGTACTAATCTGATTTTTCAAACACTGAATCAGTGAGTGATGATTTTAGAAAGGCAAAACTGTAGCCATCTGAAGAACAGTAAATTAAGTTTGTTTCTATAGAAGCAAACCAAGTGGTATATAGAATGTGTGCTTTGGAGAGAAGCCCACATCAGCATTCTTATTCTACTACCTCAGCAACATGGAAGTGGACAAGAGACTTAACCTTTCGAGTCAGGATCTGGCCCACAGAGACACTCAATGCATGGCAGCTACCACAGGCCTATGGGGTACATTTCCCTGTACAACACAGACAGCTGATAGATCTAAAATCTGACATTTTATTCACTCCATGTTTAGGCATAGAATCTACTTCAAACACCTTACGAATGATGGAGAAAACAGAAGCCCTGTGGTTATCACCACCACAAGGTGTTGCGTGTCCAGTTTCTTCTGAAGGATTGTTTTAGCATTCACTGGTCAGTGGTTAAATGTCAACTTCTAGACAAATTGGGTGCCACTGACCAACTTTTGAGACTAGAGACAATCCCTTACTAGAGAGAGAAGGCACATTGTAATTGGACTTTTACTTTAATTACAGATTATGGTTGCCTATGTTCAGAGAGAAATGAGGATAGTAGGTCACATGAAAACTACCATGTTATGAGAATACCCATCCTGAAATCATAAACTGTAATGATGAGAGACAAAGATAAAAGGGGAGAGGAAGGGGGAAGGCGAGATGGAGTGGGAGGGAGAGTGGGAGAGGGAGCGGAAAAAGAGAGGAGAGAGGAGAGAAGAGAAAAGGGGAGGGGAGAGGACAGAGGACAGAGGCAAGACAAGAGAGAAGAGGGGAGAGGGAGAGGGAGAGGGAGAGAGAGAGAGAGAGAGAGAGAAAACTTGTAGCTTATATACACATTTTTCTATAAATTGGGTAGGAAAATGACACTAGGAAGCAAAAAGTCAAAAAGTTAGAAGTTCCATTTTGGAATTTTGCAACTGTTTTCCATTTATTATTTTTTTAATAATATGATTAAGTGAATGCTTTAACTTTTAACCTGTGTGCAAAGGCAAGGAGTAGGCATTTTTTTTTATTTTTTGCCTTAATTTTCTGCTGCTGAAACACCATCCATTTTCAGAGCAAGGTCCCAAGGCAACAAGCTCTAGGTTCTGGCTATGCATTTTCATTGCTCTCTGGCTACTAACCTGGCGATCATAATTGATTTGGGTTTCTTGCTCAATATCAGAGTCCAACTCAGGCACATCAGATAAATCTGAATCAGATTCTTCACTGTAGGAATCAGTGCCACCTTCTGCAGAAATATAGCTCATAAGAAACAAGCAAAAATTCCAAGACTCTAAATAGTTAAAAATATTATTCAGAATATATCCTTCTAGCCTAGCAAAGTGAATCAAAAATAATTACACCATTGTTTTCATTTAATATAGACTCTTAAAAACATATTTTTGCCCTTTCATCTTTTGGCTAAAATCCTAACCTTGACCCCGGGGGCACTAACAAACTGGGACAATTTTTCCCCAGGCAGATGGAGCATAATCTGCTCTTTTGTTAGATGGTAGGGTCCTTGGGCTTTAAACCCTCCTCTGAGAAACATGAAAAGGGCTGGTTTCACCAAAGAGAAAGCGGTGGCAAAGGAACCCTAACCACTTACTTCAGCAAAGACCCTCTTTTAGCCTAACAAGTGCTGATAACTGCCACGGTTAACACCTCTGCAGTACCTTTTCTAAGAACATAGTTTGTTTTTTTGGTTTTATTTTTTTGCTTGATGTTTGGTACCAGGAATCAAACTCAAGACCTTGCACTTGCGCCACTGAGCGATATCCTCAGCCCCTTCTAAGCACGTAGTTACTCAAGTTGTTCACTTGACTGCCTCCTTATTTCTGCTGACATCACAGTGGATGTTAATAAAGACTACACAGCCGCTGAACTGGAACACAAGGGCCCCAACTGCGGACTATTCTTTGAACCCCATTCTGGAGACAATTTCCATTCCCAAGGTTACCCTGTCACCCCCCAGCCTGGGTGAGCAGGCTCACTGCTCATTACAACTGTCTTAAGCAGGCTGATATATTGGCTTCCACGCTCTTTAAAAGTTAATTTTTCATGTAAACCCTAAGCTTTCAACCTGCATTTGGCAGAAGCAAAATCCTTTGAAAGAAATTATCTAACGGATCCCATTAGTCTTGCAAGTTTATTTTTACTTTTAAATGAAAATTTATTATAGTAATGAATTTTTCGAAATGGCTTTACCTCTGACATAGATATTAGAATAATCTTTGAAATATTCCTTGAACTATAAACAGATATTGGAAAGTCATGACTCATTTTACCCTGGGGTGCGGTTTCAAGCATATCGTTGCTGACACCTTCTGGAATAAACCTCCACTGGAAAACCGAGTGGTCGGCCCCTCCAGTGCTTAACACCCACTGAAAGTCATGGGACCAGCGGACATTTGTGACGTGTGCAGAATGGCCCACATACTTTCTGAATTTGGCTCCTGTGAAGATTGCGTTTTGAAAAGATTACTTATGCAAAAAAAAAACACAAACACAAAAACAAAAAAAACACAACATATTGGTTAAGAAAGTATATTCCTATCTAAATGAGTAAACTCTTTAAACATATCAGAAAATTCCTAGTCTTACAATATTATACCAAATAAATAAATGCTCCAGAAGATATCTCAAATATTTCATTACTCATTAATCTGAGGATGGGTCTTGAAATTCAAACTCAATAGCCAACAAACTCATCTGCACCTATTCCAAAGAATATTTCACTGCTTCATTGATTCTGAAAATAAATGATCAACAATGAACATCTTACACATTCTTATTTACATGCAAAGTAAAACAGGTCATCCTTTATAATAGGGAAACAGAAAACAATTCTGTGGAAATCAAAGTCAAACCATTATTTAGGGTCATGCCGATATAGAGCTGCGGAAATGATTTAAAATTGGTTGCTTCACTCAGTCAACTCCAGCTGTGGGTGGTGAATGAAATAGGAAAAACTATTCAAAGTTATATTTATGGTTGAACTATTACAATAAAGACTTCAGGGTATGCTCAGAACACAGCAGAATTAAAGAAAAATACATGTTGTGACAAGCAGGGCCCATCTTCTTTGGAGACCTAGAACTCCACAGGTTATGGGAGATTTCACAATGTCAGCAACCACCTGTCCCCACTTTGAAAACCCTTCTACCTGTAGCAGTCCTTCTAAATGAAATCCTGTCAAGAAGAAGGAAAGGCAATCTGTTCAGTTATAGTACATTTAAAACCCAAATACCCACTGGAAATGTAATAACTAATTTACACAAATGTGAAAATGACTACTACCTGTCTCTTTCTCCTGAGCATGTCTAACCAAGCCCTGTTTTCTCTCTCACCACCAGAGACAAGGGGATTACTACTGCAGAAGGGAAAGTAAGTTTTGGTCTCAAAAGCAAGCTTGCCCATTTTGAAGAGTTGCCTAAATAAATTTTGGCAATGAAATGCAACTAAATCTAACTTAGAGGCAGTTGGAAATGCTGGCTAACAATAGATGGGAAACAGGGTATACTCTTCCTGTGTCTGTGTAGATCCTGAAGTGTGTAGCTCTGATATTCACGGTCTTCTCAAGGATCATTCAACCTGTCTCTTCAGAGTAATTTAAAAGTATGTACAAGAATTCTTTGATGCAAGTCAAAATGAAGAGAATATGGCCAAAGTAAAAGTGTGCGACATCAGGAGGAGGTTACTGAAGGCACTGCAGTTTCCTCCTTGCTGTCTTTCTTGTATATGTCATAAGGACACTAAGCAGGGTGGAGCAGCTCCTCACGTAGCAAGGAACCGATGCCTCCTGCCAAGAGCCATGCAAGAGGAAATCCCACGTCTGGTCTCACAGATGACTGCGACCTCACGAGCAGCCTTGAATTAGAACTGCCCAGCTAAGCAGCTCATGAATCCCTGAACTCCCTCCCCAAAAAACTGTGAGATCATAAATATTTTTCATGTAGCAATTAAGCTGATAAATTTGGGGGCAGGGTAATTTATTACACAGAAATAAAGAATACAGCTTTCGTAGGCTGGAACTACAACTTGCTAAAGCATAGGGCATTAATGTTGAGGCCATAACTTTCTGACCCTGTTTTCTAACCTCTCTTTCTCCGTCACTTACTCTGCTCAGGGCAAATTGGCTCCTTTGCTCCTCCAGCGTGCCTGACACAATCTGCCCCAGGTCCTTGTCTGTGCTGTCCTCTCTGGAACGCTCTTTCCCTGGATGTCTGAATGGTCGCTTCCCTCATCTCCTTCACCTTCTGAGTCAAATGAAACCCTGACGGTGAGGCCCTCTTTGATCACCTTGTTTAAAATGGTGACACTCTACTGCCCCACCCCAGCACTCTCCATTCCCGTTATTTGCTGTGTTTTCTTCTTATCGCTTTCCACCATCAGACACGTTGACTTGTTCCTTCATTAGAACAAAAGCTTCACGAGGGCAGACATTTGTCTTTGCTTTATTTATTGATATATCTCCATCCTCTAGAATAACACTCATAAATATTTATCAAATAAAGGCCATACCTGTCTCTTCCAAGGCTTTCCTTACACAAGATTTCCCCTCATTCTTTGCACCACTAGGAGGACTCAGGCCTTGCCTCTCATCTCTTCTCATCGAC
>RJWT010021586.1:0-17524 GCA_004365215.1 Cuniculus paca | reverse complement strand
TTCAAACAGGCTTAAGAGAACATGGCTTAGAGCAAAGTGGATGTCATGTTCTAGGATTGATGAGATCAAGGGAATACACACAGGAGACTTGGAACACTTCCTACATATTCCCTTAATGAATATGCCAGTGAAGATTTCACCCAAGTCCAAACGCAAGATTGGAACAAACTTTTAAGTACAGAATATCAAAATTGCAGACTGTTCCTTTTCTCTTAGACAATTCAAAAGGAGCCAAAACACTTCAGATATTTTAGCTATGTGTATTCGCATGTATGAACTCACTTCAAAACTCAAAATTTTCCTCCAAGGTAATGGTTTCCCTCCATCCTCGGATTGTAAAATTGGGAACCCAGGTCCTTTGTCTTTGATTTGTTTTTTGTCTATTTGTGACCGTCTGTTGTTTTTCCTTCCTTTTGGTCTTCCTCTTGGTGTTAATTTTGGCTTGTATTTCCTCTTTTTTTGTTTCTTCTTTTTCTTGAACCTTTCAAAAATAGCTTTCAAAGTCAATGGTCTTGGTTCTATAGATGAGTCACTTGATGAATCTGTTTGAACACTTTCAGGCGTATGAACAAATTTCCTCATGGGGTTTCTTTGAGTCCGCTGAGGTAAGGAAGGTACACATTGTGTTCTAAATAAGCTGTTACCAGATGAAGAGCCATCACTAGAAAATAAATTTTCTCACATTACTGCTTGTTACTAGTAATACACAACCCCCAAATGCATACTTCTTAAGACCAATTCAGGAGAATAACAAATTGTTAGAATGGGTGGGCTCAACACAAGATAGTCATTGAACTCTGACCACCTAAAATGGTCACATTTGTTAAAAAAAGAAATTTCATTTTTCAAAAGCTGTATATACCCAGAAGTTGTCTAGCCCACTGTTACAACTTGCGGTATCTAAACAGTCTACTAAAAAAATAACTTATTCGCACCCTGCCTCATCGAAAATGTAATTTTATCCAGAAAGTCAGAATACCAGGATCCTAAATTAAGAATGTGTTTCAGTGTAATACATTCAGATTCTGAAGTAATGTACGTCCAGTATCAATAAATTATGTAACTGGTTAAGCTTGCAAAGTGTTAGCTTCTTTCCCAAACCTAGGTAAATAGATTTAACACCAACTATGTGATTTATAATTTCCAACTCTAATACTACAAACATTTTTACTAAATCCAGTTTCCCTATAAGTCCATTTACCTTTGATTTTCCATTTCCACAGCTGTATCAGATGTCACATAGTTAACAGGATCCATTCCTGATTTATCCATCACTTTGTCTTACAAGTTTCTGAAATTACAAAATTCAGTAAATGTGATGTAGCCTTCCTAAACAAATGCTGACATACATATACGGCCAATATCTACTAAAAAGTTCTTAGGCCATGCCACTGAGAATTTAGGCAAAAATCATTTACTACTTTTAAGATCTAGGGAAGAGTCCACCTTGGAATTTCTTTAGAACTAGAATTTTCATTAATGGGTTTTCAGTTTTTGCTCTCTAACCTATCCAATGTAGCAAGATCCCTGAAAGCGCTTAATTCCAACAAGCTTCTGAAAATAGCTTATAACCCAAAAACACTAACCAAACAGGCATTTCCCAAAATCAGAGAGGTACACCTAGAAAAAACTTGTGCCAAGAAAGCCAAAAGGCCAAATATGCCTCTATATACTGGGACATAATAATTCTTTTTAATGCATCTCCATCCAATTCTTGGTCTGGAACTTTCACTTACTGCCTCTCAGTGTTCCTTCCTGACTTCACCTCACTGACTGAACCATCTTGTCATATTACCTACCTCTCATTATTGGTGGAAAGTTAACAGTTCAATGTTTTTGGCAAGCATTAGTACCGTGATGCTACTTTTGTCTCCACCTTCTTGGTAGAGTGCATAAGATAAGGCAATAAAAACTTCAAAGGTGACTGCTAGCTAGGTGCAGTGTAAAGTATATTATCCCAGCACTCCTGAGGCAAAAGGATTGGGGTAAGCCGGACATGGTGGCTCACGCCTGTAATCCCAGCACTTGGGAGGCTGAGACAGGCGGATCGTTGCGAGTTCAAGACCAGCCTGGACTACAAAGTGAGCTCCAGGCCAGCCTGAACAGCATAGTGAGACCCTGTCTCAAAAACACTTGGGCTGGGGATCTAGCTTAGCAGCCTAAGCTCCTGCCTGGCAAGTGTGAGGTTGTGAGTTTGATCCCCGGTGCCGCAAAAAAAAAAAAAAAAAAAAAAGGATTGGGGTAAAAAAAAGTTCTAGCCCAGTCTGGGTGAATTAGTGACTTAGCCAGTCTGTCTCAAAATTTTTTAAAAAAGGTGGAAATACAACTCTTTAGGAGCCACTGGTTCAATCCCCACTACTGCAAAAATTTAATCAAGTAGAAGATTACTTTCATTATTTAATCTCCCATGACTTTTTAATTCCTCAATATACTTAAATACAGGTTAAGTCATTACAAACCCCAACATGACCAACTTGCAAAATATTTAAATACAGGAATATGAAAAACTCACTAAAACCTCAATTTGTTAAATGCCTAACAGACCCATGTGGTAATTTCATAAGCATTTTGTTATTTCTCTTAGGTGAAAAATCCTGAGTAAATATAAACTGCTCTAAAATGAAATCCACACCTTGGGCAAGTCAAGTCAGCTAGACCGTCCTCAAAAACAAAAAAAAAAAAAACGGAGGGCATGGTGGTACATGCCTGCAATCCCAGCACCCTGTGAGGCTAAAGGAGGATCGTTAAATTTGAACACTGGGGCCCAGAATATAGCTAAGAGGCACAAGCACCTGTCTAGCAAGCTTAAGGTCCCGAGTTCGATTCCCAGTACCAAAAAAGAAAAAAAAATTGAGCACTGTTTGGGCGACTTACCACTACTGTTTCAAAATAAAAAATTAAACATGGTTGGAGATGCAGCTCACTGCGAAGGCCCTAGATTTCATACCCAGTACCACATACATACACACACACAAAAAAAAGTATTAAAAAAGGGCGGGCATATACCCCAATGGTTGAGCAGTTGCCTAAAATGGGCAAGGCCTGGGTTGAGCCCCAATGACCGGGCAAACAAAAGCCGATATCCAAAAAGCATTAATGACACACGTGCAAATTTTAAAAATTACTGAAAGTAATATTAAACTATAGCTGGCTTAAAAATCCCCCTTTCGTGGTGACATCGGCCAGTGGTCCCAGCACTCAGAAGGCTGAGGCAGTATGATCTCGGCCTGGAACACATGGTGAGACCCTTCTCAAAAAGCACACACAAAAGCCTGGAACGCGTTTAGAAGCCCTCCAACCTGGTCGGCGCTCCCAATCCTAGGATCGTGAGCTGTAAAGCCCACAAGGCCCGGCCGGAGCGAACGCAGACAACGTGCGCCCTACAGGAAGGAGAGGTTTTCCCAGCGAGGTGGAGGCCAGATGAGCCAGACGGCGGACCCCTCGGGAACCCGGGGCCGAGAGTATGCCATCAGACAGGTAACGCGTCTCCACCCAGCTCTGACCCCCGCATCTGACGCCACGAGCCGCGCTACACTGCAGGCGCCAGACCTTCCGGCGAAGCAGGAGCAGCCCGGCCGCCGCCCCACGCCCGGCGCGGGGCCTTCCGCGCACGAGCCCAGCACCCACGAGCCTGCCGGACCACGGCTCCTCTCGGACCTACCGAGGACCACGCGCGGCCGCACCAGGGCCCTGCCAACCACTTGCAGCCGGAGCCCGGAGGCTGCGCCCTTCTTCCTATTACCCGCCCCACTCCGTCCCCCAGCGCGCGCCTCCCCACCTACCGCACACAACAGCGCTGCAGGAAAGAACGCGCGGGCTTCCGACCCAGCTAATAGTGGGCCTAGAATCTCGCGAGATAGCTTGGCTCGAAGCGAATAAGGACAGTGGGCGGAGACGCGAGACGCCAGCGCCCGGGGCTCACGCTGAGGGGCGGGGCGACGGGAGTGGGCGGGGCCTAAGCTGACTTAATGGGAGGCAGGGAAGTTGACTGAGTGTTCAGCCCCGTGGTCTGAGCGTTTTACCCACTGATCCGGTAAGTGCAATAGGCAACATTTTGGCAAATAAAAAAAAAAATGTTGGGCCAGGCGTGGTGGCACATGTCTATGTAATCTCAGCACTCCGAAGGTTGAGGTGGGAGGATCGCAAATTTGAGCCCAGTCTGAGCAACTTAATGAGACCCTCCCTGTCTTACATTCCTTGGGAAGGGAAGGCCTTGGCCTCGATCCCCCGTATCGCGAAAAAGGAAAAAGAAAAGGAAAAATAAAAAGAAAGAAAAAAATGCTTGGAGTCAAGTGAGCCGAATGAATGTGAACAGCTGACTTTTTCCCCTACTTTTCTTTCTCATTTGCTAAACTGAGGTGTGATCCCGAGTGTGTGCCTGTGACTTGCCCTGCCACGTCTGTCTTTGGTGTCATACATGCTATCCGAGTTAAAATACTGGGAAAGGCTCGTGCATGACCATGACTCCAAGAGTGTGTAACTCAGACCGGAAGCAAGTGTGATCCCATGGTGTGACAGAACAGATGTCTCTGTCCCCCCGGACGGCCAGGTTCCTTGTATCCCAAAGAACTGAGCAGGACACACAGAAGCAATAAGAAAGGCCCAGATTTATTAAAGGAAACTACACAGCGGGGGCAACCCAGAGAGAGAACTCGAGAGCAAGTTTGACTCAGAGCAGCCCCATCTTTGGAGGTTTGAGGTTGAAGTACACTTGGAAGAGTTTCAAATAGAGCTCAGGGGTAGCACGTGAAGAACTGCAGCGAGTTCTAGGGAGGGCTTTTTGTTTTTCTAACATTTGGGGAGGGATCGGGGTGGTAACTCATTGGACTCTGTCCAATTAATTGAGTCTCCACCCTCACGTCGGGAGGGGGAAAGTATGATTTTTAGATGGGCCTAGAGTGAACCCCATTGGCTGGCAAAGCCCCCAGGAGTCAAAACCGCTGTGCTAAAGATACTACGACTGTTGGGTTATTCTAAACCAATTGGAGTGCGTGCTCCTGGGGCTGCTATCAGAAGTCAAGCAACTGCGATCCGGACGGGTTGTGAAGAAAATGTTGTAAGAGCAGGATAATGCCCTCGGTCCTCCCAGAGCCAAAGAAAACTCTGTTTCTGCCTCCAGTAGCACACCCACGTACCCTCCTCTGCTCAGACTTAGCTCACCCTTACACTCTAAACTAAAGGTCCACCTCCCAGTAGTTAGTTAACCTATCGCCCCAAGATACCAGCACAGGATTTCCACCCCCCTCCCGCCTCGCTAGTTTCTTCTCCTAAACTCTCTGAGCAGTTACTGAGTTAAGAGGAAACAGCTTAAACTCCTTTAATTTGATTGGCTTTCCCCCAAGAGTAGTTAAAAGATAAACTGGTTTGATTTTTTCCATTTTCAGACCTCTTGTATCATATGATGAACTAGTAAAGCTATTTCTAGTTTATAGAAATATGAAAGTAATATGCTCTCTTCACTCAAAATACTAAACAATTCCAGTTATAAGAAATCCAATCCTGTAGAGCCAGAACTACATAGTGAGATCTTATTTCAGAAACAAACAAAAACCAAAACTACAAACTGAAAAAATAGTGTTAAACAGTTTTTGGAAGACTTTCAACTGGGTGTGGTGGTGCACAAATATAATCCCAGCACTAAGGAGGTTGAGGGAGGAGGACCCATGCAAGTTCAAGGCCACCCTGCCCTATGAAGTGAGACCTTGTCTCCACAACAAAACAAAAACCATTTCAAGTGGTTCTGAGGGACCAACTTTCACTTGCTAGATAAGCATGTTCAAACCAGAGACTATTCAGATTAGCAAAGTGTTCTATTAACAATTTTGATGACAACTCTGGCAATGCTCCTAAAAACAGTAACGCCTTTAAGAGTTTCATCTGTATTCCTCGTTGTAATTGGCCTGGAGTGGGATTCCCCACCCACCTCTTTTTTCTTTTTACATCTGCCTTCATTTTATCTCACTCAACTTCCACAGCTTATCCCTTGAACACTTAAGGTAAGATGCTACTCTCTGTGTATGTATACCTGTTTACTGTAAATTATACTTAGCATATATTTTTAAATATTGAATGATATAGCAAGTTATAATTATCAAATTATAATTGGTTCAGTTATCAGAATAACTTCACTTTAAAGCTGCCTACCAAGAAAGTAAATGTTTGAATTCTAGAAGGTAATCATTTTCATAGATTTCCATT
Source organism: Cuniculus paca (assembly GCA_004365215.1). Taxonomy (NCBI): domain Eukaryota; kingdom Metazoa; phylum Chordata; class Mammalia; order Rodentia; family Cuniculidae; genus Cuniculus; species Cuniculus paca. The sequence continues at coordinate 11,326 of RJWT010021586.1, read as the reverse complement.
TCTATAAGTAATTTAAGTTTCTTTCTGTAAAAGTGATAATCTAAGAAGCTTAATTTTTTAGCTTATATGTCAAATATAGAGTAAGGAACATAAGTTACCTATTACAGAGATGTCTTATATGTGTTGAGATATTATACTGGTCTCAGCAACCATCTAGACACATTCATAATCCTTAGTAAGTGCCTTTTATTTCAAGACCAACCATTAGAAACTTACAGGTTCAATCCAGATAGATGACCAAAGGAATGAATCATATGTGCCCTCTTGACTTGGTGTTTCCTCATGTCAGTTCATTTTAAATGTCGACCATTTAACAATATTGGACGGGAGGTATAACTCAGGGATAGTGTTTGCTAAGCATGCATGAGACCCAAGATTGGATCCCTAGCACTATAAAAACATAAGAAAAGAACAGTGTTAAAAGAGGTCTCTTGCCAGTTACATACTCAAATGCTAAATGCTAAAGCTGGGGTTGGTTTTCTGTGAGGAGAGAAAAATCTAATGCTCTTTGCCCTCTTTATGTAACTGAACTTTTAATATTCACTTTCAGAACAGCAGCTGTTCATGCTTGGTGCACTGTGAACTCTTGCAATAATTGGCCAACAATAGCTTTATTTGAATAACCTTCCACCTAAAGAAGAAAATGACGGCTTGTGCTGAGTTTTCTTTTCATGTGCCAAGTCTGCCAGAGCTTGCTGAAGGTAAAAACAGTATTAACTTTGGATTTTTAAGAGCTGTTCTCAAAAAAAAAAAAAAAAAAGCTGTTCTCAAGAGAAAATTAAGATTCAAAAATATACATGTAGTTACCTACTACATATCTATATCTTACTTACTGAAATGGTACTTTTGATACAGAATTTTCCATTTCATTATCTGTGCTGTTTTTATTGAGAAAGTCTAAAATTTTGTCCCTGCAAATAAACTAAACTGACCAGTGGTAGATTGTTGATGATAACCAACTTTACACAAGGAAAACAACTATAATAATCCAAGATTTAAGTATGTGTGATGCTCACTTTCCCAATTTTGCTTTAGCTTTTTGCCACTTATGTAAATATATAATCTACTGTTGTGAATTAATGATGTCCCCAAATATGCTACTTTTCCCCATCTGATTTGACAGATTGCCAATAAACTGGTTTAGATTTCTGTGTATATTTTTATGTTTCTACTTTGTTCAATCAAGAATTTAAAGCAGCTTTCTAAGATAAATCAGAATGAGGGATAGATGAGGAAAGGAAAAATGGGGACATAAAATGAAGCCAAGAATAGTACTAGTCAAAAACTATCAGCTGGCATGGTAGTATAAGCCTGTTACCTCAGCACTCAGCTGAAGCAGAGGATCAAGAGTTCAAGGTCAGCCTGAGCTACTTAGGGAGACCTCATCTCAAAAAGCAGGGGAGAGAACAAGTCTGCCAGAATTCTGGCTTTATATAACAGCCTTGATGTTCTATGCTAGTGTTAGCTGCTATATAAACCCTTCCCTTAATTGTCAATGTGTTGTTCTGGGTAACTGCCTTCCTGATAAGATTAAAGTAAAAAAATTAAAATATATATACTCATTTTTGGCTTTCCTGTGTTTTTCCTTTTACAGCCTGTTTTGTTTTTTAATTGAATGGTAGCTAGTAAATAACCTGTGGGGCTAACGTTCTTTGCTCTGTATTTCTTTTCTATCAGTCTTTTGGCTTCCCAGATTTGACAAGACAGATAGAAACTTTTTCTTTGAGTGCCTCTCTAGACTAATCCTCTCCTGTGTTTTTATGTTTCTGTTTTCTTTCTATGTATACAGAATACTTGGTACAAATACAAATGTAGTCTTAAGCTTCTTGGTTTAAAATTCAGAAAATCTTTTTAAGAATTTGCTCTTTGTGATTGCTGAAAAGTAGGTTTTGCTATATTTTCACATACTGATCTTAGTTATATATTCATAAGGCATTCAAGATGGGGGATTTTCCAATTGATTTAGTTTTTGTTCTTAACAGATAAAAGATCTGGTATGGAGTATCTGATTTCACATTTTCGGAGTCTTGCTATAAAAGACTAAACTGCCAGGTGTGGTGGCACAGGCCTATAATCCCAGCACTGGGGAGGCTGAGGCAGGAGGATCATTGCAACTTCTAGGCCAGCCTGGGGTCCATAATAAGTTCAAGGCCAGCCTGAACTGCAATAGGGAAACCCCTTCTCAAAATAAATAAATAAATAAATATTATAAAAAATTTTGTAAGAACTTTTTTCTTATAAAGTCGGGGAAGGGGTTTGAGACAGGCTCTCACTACATAATCCAGGCTGGTCTGAAACTGCAGACTCTTCTGCCTTAGCCTCCTGAATGGTAGAATTATTGGCATGTACACTACTCTTTAAGCGTATAGCTTGCTGAATGTTAACACTTGCTTATATCCATACAACTACTTCCCAGATAAATATATAAAATATTTTCAACATTCCACAAGGCTCCTTCATGGAGCCTACACTAAGTAGTTACTTAGGTTAATTCTTTTTATTTTGTTTTTTGTGTTTTTGGTACCAAGGATCAAACTCACAACCTCTCACTTGACAGGTAGGCACTTGTGCCGCTGAGCTAAATTCCTAGCCCTTCTTGGGTTCTTACTTCCATCAGTGTAAGTTAACCTGTATGCGAAATACAGAAAATGAAGCCATGTAATCTTTACTCTTTTCTGTTTGGCTTTCTTTTTTCCTCAACATTTTGTCTGTAATCGTCCTTGTAGTTGTTTTAAGTGATTGCTTCCTTTTTAAATATTTGCATTTCAGTATGTTTTTGGAATCCTCTCTCCTAAAGGAAGATAGTACTTATCTGCATACAGTCTATTTAGCTTCAGCTATTTGTAATTGCTGGAGATATTTATGTCTTAGTTTACCTGTATCTTCTAGTTCTAGCTAGTTGTATTCATTAATAAGACCATTCTCAGCTGCGAGTAACTCAGTGGTACAGCATGTACTTAGCATGCTTGAGGCCCTGGATTCCATACCCAGGACCACCAAAAGAAACAACAAAATCCAGCATTCTCCCTTCTTTTGCAGTATATAAATTTAGGTTGAGAGTGTAACACACAGAAAAGTTGAAGGAAGATTTGATGTATGGTGACCAATTTTTACCTGTAATTATATAACCATTTTTGTGTCTTTATTAGTTATGCAGAAGGGGCTAAAAGATAACTTTGCTGAAGTCCAGGTCTCTGTAGTTGATTGTCCTGATTTGACTAAGGAACCATTCACCTTTCCTGTAAAAGGTAAGCAGTTTTTTAAAAATATTCTTTTGGTTTTCAGTCAGTATCTTTTTCCCAAGCCAGAAATTGCTTAATTTCCATGCTCATACTCATTGTTTTCTGATGTCGGTCAAATTTCATTTTATACTTTTGTGGGTAAAGATTGTGTTTTATATACTTTTGTAAACTTCACTTCTTATATAATATTCAATACACTAGACTGATACCACGTGACTTTTTAAAATGAACTTTGTTTTTAATTGGTGAAGTGACTATTAGAATTTTGACTGCTGAGTTTGAGGCCAGCCTGGGCTACATAGTGAGTTAAAGGATGGCCTGAACTGTACAGTGAGAACTCTGTTTTGAAAAAACAAAACAGAACAAAAAAAGGTTTGTATTTGACTCATCTACTAAATACTTATAACCCTTAAAACAAACCTGCAAAGTGATCTACTGTTTCATGTGAGATAGGAAGGAAATTAATATTGGTTGAGTCAGATAATTTGCCAGTGGGATGGATACCTGTAGGTGATGTCTTAATTTTTACTGCTGCAAGGTAAATACTCTAGACTACAAATAAGAAAACTGAAGCCGAGAGAAGCTCAGCAAATTCAGTGTGAATCATAATCAGATTCAAATGCCGGTCTCTGTGCTTTAGAAGTCTAATCTTTTCCCTTTATACCCTACTGTGATAAGGAATTTGTAGATAGATATTTTGTTCTTTTATTTTATGTAGTTGATGTCTCTGTTAAAAAGTAGTTTGCCATAGAAAAATTCCCAGTTCCTAGTTCTGTTTCTCACATAAACATTTCATTACCCCGAGTGAGCCACTCAAAATGTCTCAGCCTCAGATACATTAAAATAAGGGGGATTTCACTGAATGTTCTTTTGGCATCTTTCTGGCTTAAGCAGTCTGATTATAAGTAGATTTAATTTGAAAAGGTTTATATATGGATGGCAATTTCTGTTAGCATCTTGAGATCATTTAAAATAATTTTATTATAGCCTTGGTTCTTCTAAATATGAGTAATTTATTTCTACTTGCTGACTACTTAAACTAACAATCAGAAAATGTAGTACAAAGAAGAAATCTTAATTGTCACCCAAAAGGTTACTCTTTGAAAGGTTACCAATTTGTGTGACTTGAAATTACAGTACTGGAAGTCAGATACATATACATATGTGTGTGTGTGTGTGTGTGTGACCTTTCATAAACAGTCAGTTACTACATGAACCAATCTTGCTAAGATCACTAATGACATTTGTATGTTTATTAATGTTATTTCATTGGTCTATATATTTCATACTGTTTGGCCACTGCTGCCTAACATTCTTCTTTTGGTTCTTTGGCTTCACTCTTTGGATTTTTTTAATCTCTTCTTTCTTGGTTCCTCCCACTTTGTCATTTTTCCTGGATGTTTTCTCTTTCTGGCAGTCTCTTAAATTATTGATGTTTTCTGAATTTTTTTGCAGTCTCTTATTTTGTATAATCCTTCTGGGTTTCTCCATGTACTTTTGAGATTTAATTACTACCTGAAATGTCTCACCTAGTTCTTTTTCTTAGTTATTGATCTGTACTTTCAGCTGCCTGTTGGACAGCTCCACCTATGTATACTAAAGACAACTTTAAGTCAGTATGTTTAAAATTTCACTCATTTTAATTTTCTCTTCTCCATCTCTACACTCACCATTATAAACTATTATTTGTTTTTCTGTAGTTTTGTATGAGTCCCCCAATGATTTCTCTAGACTTCAACATCACTAGCACTTATGAGAATGAATCTTGTGTAAGTAATTTCTGCTGGTTCTATGGAAAACACCTCCTATATCCCGAGTTATAAAATAGGCCTATAAGAATTTTCTACATCAACACTCCATAGCTGAAGAAGTAGAGCAATTACATGTTTTACTGTGTAATATGTTAGCAATGAAACCGGCAAGACTTTTTTCTTTGTGTACATGTGTGTGGTAGTGAAGACTGAACTCAGAGCCTCATGTATCCTAGGCAAATGCTTTACCACTGAACTATATCCACAGCCCCAAGAGTACTTTTTCTCAAATAAAAGAAATTTTCTGCTCTTCACTTTAAAACAAGTGTCTTCTCCCAAACTACATTTAGCTGTACCAAGATAATTAGGCAAGTAGAACACCTGGGGTATGGTTCGGTGGTAGAAAATGTTCTTAGCAAGGCCCTGAGTTTAATCCCCTACACTTCCCCCCTCCCCAAGTAGAAAGTTGGTAGCATCTAAGGTTATCTCTAATTACTTGTCATTTATATAAACAATGTTAGAAATAAGCAATTTATAAGATTTTCCAGTATGAATCTAAAGAACATATATTGCATCAGAGCAAAATAGTTTAAATTATGAAACAATTTTAGAAGAAAGCCAGCACTCCCATAAAAAACATTTTAAAAGAATTAAAGCATTGCAGCTAATTCCAGATACCTTCTCCACTTCAACCTTCGGTCTCAATTAAAGCTCATGCCCTATTAGCAACTTTCAGTTGCCTTTATGCTAACCTCTACATCAAGCCATGCTAGATTATGACAATGGAGAGACAGACAGGTAGTTAAAAGAGGCCAAAAGTACTGGCTACTTACATCTTCCAACTATTGTTATTTTAACAACTTTGAGAATGGAGGTTGTATACTCAATAAATTAAATTAGTATCTTCTGGCATTTTATATTTCAGTTTTATGTTTGTCTATTTTTAAGATGACTTGTGTCTTTTTAGGCATCTGTGGGAAAACTAGAATTGCAGAAGTAGGAGGTGTGCCTTACTTGATGCCTCTTGTAAACAAAAAAAAAGTAAGTGTACTTTTACTCTTTACATTCACATGAAGACTGTCTCAGTTTATTATTAGAAGATTCATTAGTCAATGTGCTGGGCAAGGAAGTGCTAACTAACTCAGCAATGAAAAGTAAACCAGGAAGTTTGTTTAAGGTATGATTTAAATAATTTTTTCCTGTATAGGTTTATGATCTGAATAAGATTGCAAAAGAAATCAAGTTGCCTGGAGCTTTTATTCTTGGAGCAGGGGCAGGCCCATTTCAGACTCTTGGGTTCAATTCTGAGGTCAGTTATATATGTATAATATAATTAACCATTTTATTAGTTGGATATTTGATTTGTCTTTTTCCTTTTACTACCCTTTCAAAAAGCATACTTTGAGTGAACTATAGATAGTTGATGTCATGTCTCCCTACACATTTGACACTATTTGACACATATCTGGACTGTAGCACATGCTCCAGTTGATCCAACTGTAATGAGCATTAACCTTTAATTTCAGATCTTCACGGAATAGGTTCAGCCTTAGATGAATCCAGAGCCTTGGGTATTTAGCTGAAGGCCGTGGAGTGTAAAGGAAGTTTTATTTATATATGTATCATACATTCCTCACTTCTCTGTAAATCTTTACTTTTGATATGAAAGAAGCTTGGATTAGAAGATGAATGGAATATTTAATGATATAATCCGGAATGCAAGCCAAATAGTAGGAAACTATCATAGTAATACTATGGGTATTTACAGCAGTTACACTTATTACAAGTATATTTCATACATATGTTATACTATATATGATATATAGTAAATGGTATAGTAACATATATGAAAATATATACATTTTATGATATATACTCTGTTAGTAATATACTATATGAATATGTAATACGTATGAAAGACTATTAAAATGTTTTAAGCTCTGAGATAAAACATTGTATTATTCAAAATGGTGTCTGTATAGATATGCTAATTGACTAATTAGCTTCTTTTCTTTTCAGTTTATGCCAATTATTCAAACAGAAACTGAACACAACCCTCCTGTGAATGGAAGTTACTTTGCCTATATTAACCCTGCAGATGGAGGGTACCTACTAGAGAAATACAATAAGAAATACCATGATTGTGGATGTGCATTACTGGCTAATCTTTTTGCCAGTGAGGGTCAACCTGGGAAGGTGATTTTATCTCTAAAAACATAATATTCTTTAAATGTTCCCAGATAGCTAAAAATTTGAATTTTTTTATGCTAAATGGAGTCTTCCTAAGGAAATCAGGGCTACCAAAATCAAAGCTCTTTATGTAACCCAGTTATACAAGATTCAGAATAGTACAGGCAGCATGAATGTCTTATGTAAAACTGAACAATAATACTTAGTAAGCAATGTTTTTCTGAGTAACTGAAAAGTAACAGAATACTACTTTAGTGAGTCACGTGAGAATCATGGGGCTAAAATAAATAATGCCTACCTATAGGTAGTAAATAGGTAATTTGCTCATTTCTGACTGATCACACATTGCGCTGGATAGAAATGATGGTAGCAAAAACTTGTAGCAAGCAAAATACATGGAGAATTAATACCTTACTTCATATTTTCTTCCTTGTAGGATACAAAAAGGTGATTTCAGTGTTAGTACTTGTGAAGATTCCCAGATTTTGTAAGTAGAGATAGCCACTATAGCTAACTTGAGAAATGAAGCAGAGAAATAAAAATACCTAATAAAGTAGAGAAAACTTAGTCCATAGCTTTACAGGAAATGAAAAATAAAGAGTCATTTCTCCCTTATCTCCTTTAACAGAAATTAATCCCTTTAAGCTTGGGAATTTTCAACCTTTTCTACCTTGACATATATAGTTTAGTCTCTAGAGTTCAGTGTAAAACTCAGTTCAGGAAAGCATAAATAAGATTATTAAAGTTATATATAGGGCTGGGGATTTAGCTCAGTGGATCAAGTGCTTGCCTGGTAACTGCCAGGTCGTGAGTTCAATCCCTACAGAAAGAAAAGAAAAGAAAAAAGAAAAGAAAAGAAAAGAAAGTTATATATAATTATTTGTGTAGATATAGATATGTCAATTCAGATCTGGGTGTGCTAAGCAAACGAGAATATTTTCTTCATGGCATTACATTATATAATGTTACAGTTTGGTAGTATTTACATAAAATTTTACAGCTTACTAAGTGGTATTTATGTTCTCTGTAGGTACTTGAGGTAAAAGCCAAAAGAAGAACTGGACAACTTAACTTTGTGACTTGTATGAGACAGACTCTGGGAAACCATTATGGAAACAAGCCTGTAGGGATGGGAGGTACTTTCATAGTTCAGAAGGGAAAAGTAAAGGCTCATATTATGGTAAGGGGCAATGTATGTATGCTTGCATATACGAACGTTGGGTGCATATGGTTACATTCTTAAGATTTTTAAGTATGTTGAGAATGTTCCCTTTAAAGAAATTCAGAACAAATCTTTTGCTCGGAGTTTTAAATGACAGCATAAATCATAATGCGAGATAATGTCTAGGTAAAATTCTCTTACTTTTTGTTTGGTTGTTTTTCTGTTTTTGAGACAGTATCTCACTATGTAATCCAAGCTGGCATGGAAGTCACTGTGTAGGGAACTTTCTTTTCAATTTGCAAAACCCCAAACTCAATACATAACGGACTTTGTAATTAAGATGGTTGTGATATGGGAAAAAGAAATTGCACTATGGAGTTGGGCATGGTGGTGCATTCCTGTAATCCCAATACTCAGGAGGCTGAGGCAGGAGAATTGCTGTGTGTTCAAGGCCATCTTGGGCTATATACTGAGTTCAAGGCCAGCCTAGAGTGAAACCCTGTCTCAAAAAATAAAAAACAAACAAAAATTGCATGATGAAAATTACAATCCTATGCTTCTAGGTGGTAGCAAGCACCTGTAATCCCAGCTATTCCAAGGGCTGAGGCAGAAGGATCATTTATACCCAGGACTTTGACACCAACCTGGGCAACACAGTGAGACCCTGTGTACAAAAATAAAAATTATGTGCTGAATATGTTAATAGCACATTAAGTATGGAATACCATATTAAGCCAGGTTTGAGGTATTCAAGAGTTTTATTTTATAATTTTTAGTAGTTGAATAAATGAAGTATGAAAATGACTTTAGTTTTTTTTGGTGGGAGGAGGTCTTGCTATGTAGTTCAGACTGGCCTCAAACACAAAGTAATCCTGCCTCAGCTTCCTAAGTGCTGGGATTACAGGCATGCACCACCACACCTGGCTCCTAGTGCCATTTGTTGAAAAGTCTGTCCTTTTTTCTTGTGGAATGGTGTTGATACTCTTTGAAAATCATTTCACTCTATAGGCTTTTTTCTGGCTTCTCTATCCTAGTCCATTAGTCTGGATGTCTGTCGTTACACCAGTAATGAGTGGTACTGTTTTGTTACTGTAGGTTTGTAGTAAGTTTTGAAGTCAAGCAGTATGAGATCTCTAACTTCTTTTTCAAGATTGTTTTGAAAATTTCAGTGTCCACCTATTCCATATAAATTTTAGGATCAATTTTTTCTGTGAGAAAGTCATTAAGATTTTAATAGGAACCAAGTGTGGTGGCATATACCTGTAACCCCAGCACTTGGGAGACTGAGGCAGGAGGATCACTGTGAGTTTGAGGCTATCCTGTACTACATAGTGAGACTCTGTCTCCAAAAAGAAAAAAAAGAAAAAGAAAAAACAACAAAAAACAGATTTTGGTAGGAATTGAACTGAACTTTTTCTTTTTTTCTCTTACTGCCTGGGATTGAACCCAGAGCCCTGCATATAGTAGGCATTTGGCAGATGCTGTAACACTGAGCTGCACCCCCAGGTCCACAATGAATCGTTAGATAGCTTTGGTTAATACTGATATCTTAATATTGAGTCATCCAACCCCTAAAGATGAGGTAGGATTTCTTTCCACTTACTGGTCTTTAATTTTTCTTTCAGCACTATTTTATAGTTTTCAGTGTGTAAGTCTTTTACTTGCCTGATTAGGTTTAATTCTAAAGTATTTTTTCTCTTTTTCAAGCTTGTACTCAGTTATAGTGCCTTATGTTCCCCATGCCACCCCTTCATAGCAGTAGGTGATTTAAGATTGCAATGAAAGATATAGCTAAGTGGTAGACTGCTAATTGGCCTAGCATGCATGAGGTCCTGGGTTCAATCCCATGTACCACAAAAAATATTTGAAGGTTAGAATGTGGACATAGGAAAACTGAGTCTATGAAAAATAATAAGAAGCTGGGGGCATAGTTCAGTAGTAGAGCATTTGCCTACCATATGCAAGAACTTAGGTTCAATCCCAACACAGGAAAAAAAAAAAGATAAATAGTAATGGACTCATTCCTTCATTTATTCATTCCTAAGCTTTAATTTATACACACTGATTGGTTATCTTTTTGAAAACTAGGCTATATTATTTAAATTATGCCAAAAAGTCAGTAGTTTCAAATTTTTAACTTAATGAAAACATATTTTTAAAATGTTTAAGTTCCCAGTAATATTCCGTGTGTTCACCTGTTTACCTGTCTTTCATTGTAGCCCACAGAATTTTCTTCTTGTCCACTGAACTCTGATGAAGAAGTAAATAAATGGCTGAATTTTTATGAGATGAAGGCTCCTTTGGTTTGTCTACCAGTTTTTGTCTCCAAAGACCCAGTAAGTCTTATTTTATTTTGTACTATTGTACTACTACCATATTATTGTACTACAATGCTTGATTTTTTAGGATATCCTTTAGAACTAGGTTTTTTTGTTTGTTTTTTCTGTCTGAGACAAGGTCTCACTATGCAGTTCAGGCTGGCCTTGAGCTCACTTTGTAACCCAGGCTGGTCTCAAACTCTCAACGATTCTCCTGCCTCAGCCTCCCAAGTGCTGGGATTACAGGAGTGCACCACCACGCCCGGCTTTAGAACTAGGTATTTTTTGTGTTGGTCTTAAGAACTAGGACAGTGTATAGAATTGAAAGATAAGTAAGTACAGGTGACTTACACCCTAGGAGCTAGGCAGAGCAGACTTTACCTTTTAGTATATGAAGGCACACTTTTAAAGTAGAATCACATCAGATCTCCTATCATTTTATTTGGTGTTCATCATATTCTAGTAGTGTACACTGGAAAAAGATGAATTCAAAGCCACAATATGGACTAGTTTTATCTTTGGATTCAGTAATCACATATCTAGGATTTTATATTTAAATATATGAATAATCTTGTAAAATAAATTTAAAGATTATAAAGTGAGCTCAAGGCCAGTCTGAACGGCATAGTGAGACCCTGTCTCAAAAAGACAAGCGCTGGGGAT
>RJWT010021585.1:0-17524 GCA_004365215.1 Cuniculus paca | reverse complement strand
CTCAGAATATGTATTAATACAGTAAAAAAATAACGTAAATAAATCAGATATGTAAGATATACTAAAACTCCATTCAAATTTACACAGTTCCCATAAAGATTCTGAGAAATTATCTACTTACCTGAAGGAGGTTCAAAATTGTTAACAAATTTTTTCTCTGGTTAGTGGATTTATACATAATTATTTTACCCTTTATTTTTGACTTGACAATAATTTAACATGCACAAGAATTTAAAAGAATTGCAGAATCACTGTGTAGCTTTCATATCACTTTTTACAATGAAGCATCTTAAATAATGAGACTTTCTCCAACCTGGAAATTGGCATTGGCAGAACTCTCCATCAATATCCACATCTTATTTAAATTCTAACTGTTGCTGCATATGTCAATTTGCAGGCAATTTTAATTCACCCAAGCTTTTTGAATTTTTAGTTTTAAAAAAAATTGCCTGTGTATATATTAGTGGATAGAAACATATATATCTACATAAATATGCATGACATAAAAAGATTAATATCATTTATTTGTCTATTTTTCTTCACAATAATATGTGGGCTGGGTTTTCCAAGGCAATAACATCTATCAAGAATATCCACAGCTTTAGAAATAATCTCCATTTTTATCACTTTTAATATTTTCATTTGTATCACAAAGAAAATTTAAGTTTCAAGGTTTCCATAATGTGAATCATTCCATTGAAATACCGTACAACAAAAAAAAAAGAAATACTGTACAACAAAAGCAATTTCTACTCCCTAATATCTAAGCAGTGAGAATTACTGTTATTACTTGTGCTTTCAGAGCTGAAATATCCATGTTGTTTTGATGTTTTGGTCAAAGTCGATGATCTTCTTTCCAGGATATTGTGTCTTCTAAGAACAATAAACGGAGTGAAAGTTGTTTTACTATCTGGCATCTTGAAGAATTGCCTTTTACTTAGGATGTGATGTTCTTCTTACAGTTTCTTTTACTCTGAAACTTTCCACACAAAATGAAATCCTTCATTATTCATTCATCAAATTTTGAATGAATGACATATGAATGACAGTAGAGGAGTTAAAAACATAATTGAGGTACAATTCGTGCTTTCAGAGAGAAAAAATGTGCCCACAGATTACCATATGGCAAGACGCAAAATGTTCGGAGGCAGAAGAGAAATTCAGATAGAGTGCAGAGGAGGAACGAGTTTGTTCAAACTCAGTGTGAAGCCAGTCGTAGGTCAAAGTACAAGCTCATACGCTGGGTAAAATACTGCTTCTTTTTCTCCACCCCAAACTTTTATCTTCTCTCTCAGCTTCATTTTTCTAGCCTGTAAAATGGGTGTACTCGTAGTACCTATCGCTTATGTTACCACATGAATGAAACAGTTTATTAAACATAAAATAGAACAGTACCCTGCACACACATTTTCCCTAATGCAACAAGGTTTTCTGGAGAAAAAGTAGCATTGAGACAGCCTGTTAGGATAGAATTAAGCAAAAGTTCCACAAAAGCACTACCCTTCCATTTCTCTGACAAGTATTATGTAAAATTTGTCATTCCTTTTTTCCAAAATACACAGCACACAAATGTGAAATAAAACTAAGATAACTTTGCATAATTATAATTGCGATCTTTTTAAAAAATTTTTCTTTAAATATTCAAAACACTTTCCACGGTTGTCCTTTTCTCCTAAAGTCTTTTCTATTTCATTTAAATTTATGGACAGCCTTATTGATTTATAACAAAAAGGCGGGAGTCAAGGGAGAAAGGGAAAAAGATGTGGAGGGCCTTTCCTGGTTTGTCTTGGTTCTGAAGGTGCCAAGTACTACCTTCCCCCCTCGCCCCTCCTGTCGCTAAGCACCCTCCGTGAGGTTATGTGTTACCACGCTGTCAACGCCGCCACTCAGTCCGGTGGTCAGATGTCCCGTCAGTGGGAACAATGGTCCCCTGGAGTTTATGACCAAGGTGCCCCGGAGTGATGAGAGGATTGCTCATCAATGGAAGCCAATTTGCTGCTCTCTCCCTTCTCTTACATAATTTAGTGGGATTTATTGAATGAAAGGGGAAAAAATTGGTCATGAGGACCAATATCCCAGTGACCATTTGTGCAGGGTTTCTTAGAAACAACTTGAGTCCAAGGGAAAGGGCTTCATCCTCCACCCAGAAGCCCTTAAACTCTTGCTACAGAACTCTGCCTACTCAAGTTTCCTCGAAAAACTTATTTTCTGAAAGTTTTCATAAAGAAATAGAAATATTACTGACTGTCGGGTTGAGACAAGAGTGTATATAAGCGCTCCATGAAGCAAACATTTTTTAAATGGTCATCTGCAGTAGGGTGTTGGGTTTTCCTTGCCTTAATGAAATTAAAAGGCAGCTAAATGGATTCTTTCCATCTGGGTAATTTCAAACATCCTCAAAACTATAGAACAATTTTAGAAGCACATGCTTCAGAATCCATTGCAAGTTTATTGACCAATTTAATAAAAAAGAAGACAAGGAAAATAAATCACAGGGAAGGTTTTTACCTAAAAAATATTATCTCAACAGCGTTATATCTGCAATATAACCACTCAGATACAGTGGCTTGTTCAGCTGTGGTCATAAATCCTATCATGCCGAAGACTCAGAGCTGATATACTGCTGGTAGCTATCTATACACAAATATATGATCTTTTAATCTACGAACTAATCACTCTATGGAACAGAGGACTTGAAAGTGTGGTCCATAGCAACTTCCACTTTGTCTTAGCTAATCATTTCTCCCTTCATCAGAGAGGCTATTACAGCAGGATTGTCCTCCTGCAGCTGCCAGACACCAAGCCCTAACCGCTTTTCTAACTTGGCATGTGCCCAAGGCCAGCACCATTAATAGCTGCCTGCAATCTAAGCCCTTCTTATTCCCAAAACCAACCTCCAGCCCTGACAGGAGGAGGAAACTGAAGCCAACCACCGGAGTCCAATTCCATGAGGTCTCTTCTGCTAGAAACTTCTCCAGATCTGAGAACTAGGCTCCTGTTTTGCCCTCAAAAATCAATTTCATTTCCTCTCCTCCTAGTTTGCATTGACGGGTTTCAGTTTATTTCATATCCATAGTGCAATCCCAGTAATTTGTGTGGCCGCCATCTATGGAAATAGTGAAAAGGGCATCTGTAACCTTGGGCACTGGAAATACCCAGCTCAGAACAAGCCAGCACTGGTCAAATGAATTTGAGCAAAGTTCTAAATCTCTGAACCTCATCGTTCAGAAAGCTGCTGTTCTGACCAAATTCACTGATGTGTGATTTTGTGCAAAATACCTGAGATTAAGCAGCAGCACATGATACCCAATGTTAGCACTCACTTTCTCTAACTCTCCCTGATGACAGCAAACTTTCGGAAAAGTGGGACAATTGGGACCTGTCACACATGGACAAGAATCCTGAATTCCAAATGTACTAGTTTCAGTACCTTTTTCTCTTCCCTTGCCTTGCTTTTTGCATCTTTCCGTTGAAGTACATTTCTAAGGCTAATAATGACACTTATTTTGCCTTTTCTGCTTTAGCTAGAATCCAGAGAGTGCTATAATAGCTGAACATAAGATTACTTCATCATCCTATACTTCAAGTAATAGATTCAGCAATTGAGTTTTCTTAAGATTCTTCCACTGTAAGAGATTTCTTTGTTCTGACAGTTATATATGGCTTCTTTATGTCCCTATAAATGCCCATTCATACTTACCTAGCAATTAGTTCACATCCACAAATTGGAGATTATACATATATATTTATGTCCAGCAAATCATGGTTCTACCTCAACTGCTGATATAAATAAGTGGAAAATGTTTCTGTATGACATGTCAGTCTTAATTTTTATGTTTAATATTCCTAAAGGAAAACAGGCTTTAAAAATATATATAGTAATAATTGCTTTTGCTTCAATGGTAGCCTTCATTTTTTAAAAGTGTACACAAAATCACGTGGCATATGTGGTAGTATTTTTCCTATCTGAAAACAGGAGTTTAAATTGGAACCTCAACCAGGTGATACAGAATACAGCCGTGAATCAATACATAAACAGTACACTTTCTAGCGAGTTGAGGTCAAAGAATATGCTACAGAATCAGAGGGCTCAAACTTCTTGGGCTTAGCTGTACCTGGTCAGAGCTGATTTCATGTGGGTCTTTATTCAAAGACTTCACTCTCAAGCCCATTCCTGTCGGGCAGACTCCTGCCGGGCTCCTTGGGTATCAGTGTATAAGCCCCAACCTCCTCCAGGGTGCCATTATAATCTTTTTAGCTCCATAGCAACTCTCTCCTGTTAGCCTAAGATACCAGATAACTATCATTTACTGAGCTATTAAAATAAAGGCTTTTCAGCTTCCTCAGGTGCAGAATTGGAAAGATGCCTAGAAGCCTGCAAGGTTTACCTGCCTGGCTGAGTCCCACAGTCTCACAATTAAACAGTGTTTTATGTCACCGGTGCTGAGCAGAATCTAATACCTCATTCCAGCTTTTTAGTGCTACAGTGTGTACCTTTGGATTTCTTGCTATTAAGGTTATTTGTTGCTGGTGTCCTCTTTACTTCTCTGCAGTAGTACCATAATTAATGGATACTGTTGTTTCCCAGCCTCTCTTTCTTGCCACGTAATCATTTTACAGTGCATACTAAAGATAAGAAAGTTTTAGAAATACCATTAAGTTTCTAGAACTCTACCCTATTTCAAAAGGTCACAAAGCACAATAACAGTACGTGGTAAGAATCTTTAGGCAACTAAAACTGAGGAGCAGGTCTCAAAAAATCAGGCACTTGCCCAACGTGCACACACAAGTACTTTTTAGATCAAGGGTTGTCAATGGAAAGATGAGAAAAAGAAAAGCAGATGAGGCTTTTGTGAGTAACAAGCAGCTCTCTAAGAAACTCTTCATCACACTGGCCAGAGAAATGACTCTTTAAACTCAAACCCCAAAAGCACAAGCAAGAAAACACAAACAAATTGATTTCATCAAACTAAAAATCTCCTCCACTGCAAAGGAAACGATCAACAGAGTGAAGAGACAATCTACAGAATGAGAGAAAATAATTGCAAAGGATACTTCTGATATCCACTGTAAACTCAACTCGGTAAGAAGAAAATAAATATCTTGATTTAAAAATGTACATGTACAAGAAATGTAAACATTAGGCGTTACAAATATGTCCTCATTTTAAAAATGAGCAAAAGCCCTCCATAGATATTTCTCAAAAGAGACATACAAGTATCCGACAGATGTATAAATAATGCTCAATATTGCCAATCATCCAGGAAATTCAAATCAAAATTACAGTGAGATACCTTGGAGAAAGGCCGTTATTAACACAAAGATAAGTGTTGGTGAGGATGTAGTAATAAAGTTGCTTGCACGCTGTAGGAAGGAATGTACGTTCCTTCATCAATTATGGAAAGAAGTATAGAGGCTCCTCAAAACACTAAAATAGAACTGCCATACACAGCAGCAATTCCATTACTGAGCACATGTTCAAAGGAAATGAATCAGGATGCCGAAGATGTATATGCACTCCCGTGTTTCCAAAAGCACTGTTTACCATAGCCGAGACTCAGAACCAGCCAAAGTACCCATCTGCAGAAAAGGTCACTGAAGCAGGAGTGGAGCAGTGGTCACCAGGCCCTGGAGTGGGGATGGAGTGTGGCTAGTGGAGCTCTTGACCAAAGAATGCAAACTTTCAGTTAGATCAGAGGAATAAGTCCCAAAAACCTATTGTGCAACATGGTGATTGTCTTTAATAAGATATCCTACTCTTGAAAAATTCTAGGAAAGTGGATGTGTGGTTTTCTCACAATGAAAATGCCATGTGTGTAATACAGATTTTAATTAGCTAAAATTTGTCATTTCATAATGTGTATGTACTACAAACATCATACTCTTATCTGAGGAATGTATATAATTTTGTATTGATTAAAATAAACTTTTAAATGGCCAAAAATCATGATATGAATACAGAACTTGATATTTTACACAACACTTTCAAATAGATTGTTTTATTAGCAATAATAATAATAAACAATAATAAATTAAGTCCAGTGTGACCTTTTCTTTTCTCTGCTTCCAACATCTTTGGAGAATCAACATGTCATTATGAGTTTATCTAACATCTTATCAATTTATGCAACTTTCTTGGCCTGTGTTAAGTTTGACTGCAGAATGTATCTGTTTTCTGGACCGAAAAAACCATACATAACCAGGTAAAGATAGAATAGTCCAAACATCAAAGGGCATATAGACATTAAATGGGTCTCTGTTCATTAT
The DNA here is from genome assembly GCA_004365215.1 of Cuniculus paca. Taxonomy (NCBI): domain Eukaryota; kingdom Metazoa; phylum Chordata; class Mammalia; order Rodentia; family Cuniculidae; genus Cuniculus; species Cuniculus paca. The sequence continues at coordinate 11,257 of RJWT010021585.1, read as the reverse complement.
TGCATTAGTGAAATAAACATTTCTGTGACAACTGTGCAGGAACTGTGGATACTTACTGTTCTAAATAAATAATTAAAAAATTGGAAGCTTCTGAATAACAAAAATGAAGACATTTTATCTGCTATCTTTCAGTAGCCTATTTAATGATATTCACCAAAGAAAAGAAACTAGAAAATATTCCTGTTAATTGATTCTATTGTTAAGAATCTTATTACAATCATGATTAAAAATAATATCCAAAGAGTTTAAGAAAAATTCCACATTCTTCTTGAAGAATGTTTTTCTGAATAGAACTTCAAAATAGGTAGTTTTGGAGGCTCTCCAAATTAAGGGGTGGTAACAAGCTTTCTCTCAAAAATACGACAGGTGTGCAGGTGCTAATGCGAGAAGTTAAAAATCTCCTTTTCATCTTCCCTTTGTCTTGACTTGAAATTCCAACTACACATTGTAATTCTGAAAAACATAGTTGATAACATACAACAACCTAGGAAACCTGGAGAAATGCACAAATAAATATTACAGAGGATCTCTACATAGAGTCAAAAATGAGCAAACATCACGGGAGACAGTGCCCAGACTTAGAAAACTGGGGGAGTTTAAAGGTGCAGTCCTGCTGTACAAGGTCCTCCTCCCTCTGACAGTACTGAAATTAGGTAGGGGAGTTCCCCAAACTACTCACAGTTCAATAATTCACTAAGGAGACTCATGCAAGTCACTGAAAGGTAGCACACTGCTAGTACAGTTCCCTGCAGGGAAGGAATCCAGATTGGAATCAGCCAAGGGAAGAACGCACAGGGTGAGGTCAAAGTGAATTCCTAAAGTGAGGACTCCAGTGTCCTCTCGCCATGGGACCAGGACTTGCTGGTCCCCTGGAATCTGTAGATGAAAATGGACATGGAGAATTCCCATCCAGGAAAGCTGATGTGAGTTTCAGGGTCTCGAGTTTTCTCTGGGGCTTCCCCATGAGGTATGACTGACTGTCCACGCGGTTAGCCAATAATGTAAGATTCAGAGCTCATACCCTAAGTCACAAAGTTGGTAGTGTGAGCGTGACCACCCTAACCTAAGACCACTGGGAATGGCCAACCCTGTTCCACAGGGTCTGGAATGAACAGCCCCACCCGAGACAAAAAGCACAACTATCAAGTATGGCATAAGTCATTTCCGAGGAGCCAAGGGCAAAATTCCTGCTTCCTTCTGGGCAAAGACAACTTCCTTATGAACACAGGCTACCCTTGACATTTTGTCCATGGTTCTTTTATAGCAAAATAAGTCTGTTAGTCTGGGCATCAGTATTTATTGAGGCATGTATACACCAGACAGCGATAGTACACTAAAATATACCTAGCACTTGGAAGAACTAGTGTAAAGTCAAGGTATATTTTAAAAAAACAACTAATCCTTCTTGTAAAGACATTTGCTTGAATTCCACTGTTCACATCTTATGATGAGCTTTTGCAGAACTGTTTCACACTGAAGTTTTCCTGTAGTTAGAACAGCCTAGGTTTTCCTCAGACGTGTCATTTTTCTATCGTGCTACTCCTTGAGGAGGTTTTCACGCTACTTATGAACATATTTGACCACCAATATCTGTACAGTATTATAACTTTGCCAATGGTAGCAATGTTTTGGCAATGTGTGTCGCTGTGGTAGTAGATGTGACCTAAAAATAAGGATCAAAACATAATGACCCGTTAATAAAGTTCTCCTAAGTTATTAACAATTGGTTTAGTCCACATGATGAAAACTCCTCTCCAAGGAGTGATGAACAGCGTGATGAAAACTCCTCTCCAAGCAGCAGATTTGCAGGGATTCACTAAATCTCATCAGATTCCCAAAACTGCAGTTTTGTAACCTAAGTTTCCACCCTTTCAGGCATCAAGTATGATTGAGCTGAGGGAAAATCTCTCCTCAGTCTAAGCCTTCCCCAAGGCATTAATGTAATATGAAGTTTCCTCCACTACACAATCAATATTCATTCCCTACCCACAGCTACTACACCATCTTTTCTCTATTTATCATCCAGTTTTACCTCACTTTTCTACTGCCTTCAGATAAAGGGCTGGGATGGCAGGAAAAAGCATTGAGAGAAAGCGCTATTTAAAGAGGGACCTAAAGAGAGACAGTACAGAGTAAGGCAACATGAAAATGTCTTCACCTCTGCTTCCCACTCCCAAATGCCAGCACGGATATTTGGAGCGTATGATTTGGCAGAAGTAGATATGAGAATAGCACTTCACAAAATGTTCTCTGAAAGGCCACTGGCTTCTCGGAGAGAAACGGAGTCACATCTGGTGTCCAGTGTGTGGAGAAGCAAAGCCATAAGAGCTAATGTCAAAGGGCAGCTCTCAGAACTCCCCGCAAGTGTGCAAGAGCATCTCCTAAGATTCTGCTGTCTGTTACCACCAGCGAAATTGAGCATCCTTTCATATGTTCATTGGCTGACTGGATGTTCTTGCCTATGAACTTCCTGTGTATAAAGTATGTTGTTTTCTGTTTTCATTTTTGAGACAGGGTCTGGCGCTGTAGTCCAGGCTGGCCTGGGACTCACTGTGTAGTGTGGAGTGAGCTAAATCACACTCCTCCTGTCTCTGCCTCTGAGTGCTGGGGTCACGTACCTACCTGTACACCACACCTGGCTCCCTGTGCCCTTCTAGAATCAGGCTATTCATCTTCCTTTGTTGACTGATAGGAATTTTTTGCAAAATCTTGTGTATGTTGCAACTATCTTACCCAACTGTGTTATATCTAACTAGGACTATTACAGTTTATTACACGAAGTTTTAATTTTCATGGAGTCAGTTTTATAACTTCTTTGACAAATTATTTCTTCCTTGGTGTGTCTTCTCTCAGAAATGTATGTTCATCTAGAATTCATTAAAATATTTGTAAAAGTTTTCTTTAAAAAATTTAAAGATTTTTCAAATCAGATATTCAAGCCCTCTGGAGTTTAGCTTTTGTATATGGAATGAAACCAGGATCTAATTTTACCTTTCCCACATGAAAAGATGACTGTCCCAGTGTCATTTGTCATGTAGTCGATCCTTTACTTACTGATGTAGGACCTAATCTATCATATATGTGTATGCACGTATTTATCTTTTTCTTACTAAAATCATCATATGATTTATTCCCACTTTCTGTGTGAGTGTTGAATAACATTTATGTAGCTTTACTGACATGAAACGACCTTTGTGTTCCCAATAAAAATGTTACTTAGTCATTATCTATTAATATGAAGTGTATTTTCCATAATTTCTGGATTTAATTGAATACTTCTTAGTTACAATTTTCTATTCATATTCATGAATAAGATTAAACTATCATTTCCTTTTTTTTGTATTATCCTCATCTTAGATTTGCTTCAGGAAAGTTATTCTAGCTTCCTAAGGTTAACTAAAAGCTTATAACAACAAAAACAAGAAATTTCGTTACTTTAAAATGTTTCTGAAGTAAATGCTGAATGATAATGTTTTGCCGATCCTATTATTATTTAATTATGTTTATTTTAAACCTTTTATCTAAGTCATAATGAATGACGGATAAAACAAAAAGTTAATGATGCCGTTGATGAGACAAAATGTTGTATTTCTCTACATTATATGATACAACTAAATGACACCATTTAAAAAATTTACAGTGACAGTTCTTGCAGCCAAAATAACCAATGGATGCTATTGTTTTAGTCTATATAAACACAAACACATTTTTAGCAAACACATATTTATTATGATTCTTGGTGGCAAACCTCCAAGTGATGTAGATTCATATAAAAATTTTTTAACTGAGACTTTTTTAGAATATCCAGGATACATGTTTCTTAGATTAATAAAATAAGCCACAGAAAGCAGGATTTGGCTAACCTGTTTCCAAGGAAATTGCAGTAGTCTAATCCAGGATACATGTTTTTCTCACCTTTGGAAATACACAAGGTAGGATTTCTTTTATCAAATTCTTGATACTTAAAAAAAATTTTAAAAATTTTAAAATTTTTGATGCTAAAATTTTTGATTATTAAAACCTTGGTAATAGGATGATTCTCAGAGTAGAGCCACTTGCCCCCAGTACCACCAGAGGCATAGTTTTCCTAACAACAAGGACAGAGGAGTGAGGGGTGCAGAGCGTGCCGCGTGCAGAGTGGCAGGACAGACACAGAGGTGTGGGTGTTGATCAGGGGCTTTTTTGCTCTGCAGCTCTGCCCATCATTTACAAACCACCCTGCAAGGTGTCTTGGAGACAAGTTGCCAGCCTGCTCCTGGGTCTTTCATTCTTTTACTTTGTTATCACTGCCGCAGCTTATTATGGCACAGAGTTAGGGAGCGCAGAGCTAGGGAACGCTTTAAACTTCATCCACTCCAAATGTGACAGAAAAGAAAGATTCATTGGAATTGCAGCAAGAAGCCATGTGTCTACAGTGTTCTCAAAGACTTTTTTTTTTTGCAAGACTTCACAGTACCCTACAGAGCTCTATTTGCCTGAAGGATAAAAGACAAGTTGAGAAAAACATGGTTGGCCCAGTGTTGTCTGAAGTGTGACATTTCGTCATGGGAAGCAGTGATCCAATTAGTTGATCACTCTGTTTTCTACAACCTTTGACAAGCTCAGAAAATGTCAGAGGTCTGAAAGAAGCCTGAATCATTATTACCTTCAAACACTGCACAAAAAAGTCAGCTTTGATTGTTGTAGCATCTAATAGAACATTCTTAAAGCCAGCACCTCGCACATCCTTTTGCATTGATTATTTGACTTTCCTATTAGTGCACTATTAGTGTCTTCAGTCACTTCTGGATCATCAGCACATTTTAACAGCTTTATGTAAGAAGAAAAGCAAATATGAGAAAACCACAAGGAAGTAAGGACATTAAGACGTTGGTTATGTTATTCACTGATTGTTTTGGGGCTGTTGAACTGAACTGGAAAGACTAAAAGGATTAGATTCCTTGAAGTTCATTTCATAACATATGATCAGCAATGTAAACTGTCATGAAATCAAGGTGATACACTTCACATCACCAAACTATAAAACGAGTCAATTTCTATATTGTGACCAAACCAACACAGTATAACTCGGGCTATTCAAAATGTAAAGACCATAAAAACTGTCATTTAACTAATTGTCCAATAGTTGAATAAATTGCCATTCATCACTAGAGAATACAAAAAATTTTGATGCCTGCTTGCATAAAATTGATGCTTGCATTCTATTTGGAGGCATAAAGCCTGTCCACTTAAATAGGAAATTTAACATAAAATACAATGTATAACTGACAGATGAACATTATAAAGGGTGTTGTAGAATTTCAGGAACATGCCTTATCACAATATACTGATGTTATGAAGGAAGATTTTTCTGATGATAAATCAAAAAGAAAAAAATGAGTAGACTTTAGATGAATGTTAACACAGTCTTTGTAAAAAATAAGTGAGAAAAGAACTAAAGGAGTGCAAAAATATGAAGTGAAATGAATAATATAACTTTTTGTATAAAGATCAAGTTGATAATATCCAACCAGGAAAACCCAAGAAAAGGATAAGTGAGGAAAGTGAAAAACAGACAACATAACTCCCTTGACAGCCTCTACTACGCATGACAAGGAGTCATTAGCTGATGGGGCACTGCGTCTCAGCAGCAGGTGTCTGGTCCCATATGGAAGCCCTAAGTGGGTGTGGGGGCGGGGTAGAACTGCCAGATCACAGCTAGATTTGGCCACAAATCTGCCAGTGTCCCTGACTTTTGTACTGCTTTGATCTTAGTGAAGGAGCTCAGTGCAGTGAAAAACACCCTTACGGTCTCCCTTTCCTGGGTCTGAAAGGCAGAGTGACAATTTTCTGATTGACGATACGAAAAGTCGCACTTGTAAACCATAGGTCTGCCTAGATAAATTAAAGGAGTAATCCTTTGATCTGAAGTTTCTTTTTCTCTGTCAGTGTCCACAAATAGTACTAATCAATAAACAAAGAGGCAGGGATTTAAGAAGCAACCAAAAGAAAAGAAAAAGCCAAAAAGATTATCTAGCTCATGAATGCATGGAACTTCCAAATTATACCCAAGAAAATACCAAATTAAAAAATGTAAGCTTTTGAAACCAAGGTTACGAGAGAGTTTATATGCCAAGCATTCATTGCCCCACTCCTTTATCATGTTCAGAGGCTTCACGCATCAGCATTTCCGTGGGGTCTTCCTGGACACCCCTATTTAACATTTCAGCTTCACACCCAACTCCAGCAACACTTCATCCCCAGTGCTCACTGCCCATCATGAGTTTGCATACCAAATAATATTCCAGCTATCTTTATTTTCTGTACTTCACTAATATATGAATTTCATGAAGACAGAAATGGTTGGGCTTGTTTCATTATTGAATTATTGAATCCCTAACATCTAAAAGAGTCCTATTGATATTTAAGGCTCGTGTGGCATGTGATATTTAAATGTTTCATGAAATGTTCACCAGATACATCGTGGTACCTTTCTGTCCACAGCAGACAGCAGCACATGGTTAGACAACTTGTTTCATACTTTTCCTGTCCCAGCCCAGAGGAATTGGGATGTATGAGCTTCTGACATCAGTGATCAATCTACCAATCTATTGGTTTGTCAATACTTGTTACATGGGCAGGGCACAGAGCTTAGGCTGAGATAATTAGGTTTTCTACTTCAGAAAAGCATTTAAAAGGTTTTAATTTATGCATTTCTTTCTTCATTTTTTCAGTACTTCTGACCATAATTCCACATTATTTTCTTGACTATATTAACTAATGCTACCCTAATGGGTATGTGTGATGTAATTTCAATACTTGTACCATGTGTTGCTACTCTGCTTTCCTCTCTCCTTCATGTTTGATTGCATGCACAACAATGAACATGAAAAATCCAGAGGTTTTGATGATACTATCTTCATCCACAGAGGGTTATTTTTTTCCTAAATTGACAGTTAGGAGGCTCATCGCCTTCCTCTGCGTTGGAGCTCAGGTGACAGAGATGGGGCTGTAGTCCTGGGAAAGTGGGTCGGCCTCTTCTCTGCTGCATCACCGGGACACATTCTTCCATAGGTCCAAGAAGAGAGAGTCGCAGTGGGAGCAGCATCTACCCGTCCCCAAATGCTCATCGATTCCACCATGAGACCCCAAAAATCTCCCCTGCGCCTTGTATTCCTTCAGAAGCATGTTGAGTCCTGTCCTTAGCTCTCTTTTCCTACAGGGAATTCTCAATCCTTAATCTTCAAATTTTTATTTTCCCAGGCCCCATGAGGCCATCAAAAGTTCTACCAGTCTCTCTGTTTCTGGTAATATCAGCTCTTACCCAATTCTGAGAATCAAAAATATCCTGACAGGAAAAATATTGTTGCAGACAATTCTCTCCCCTCTCAGCTCAAATTCTGCTTTATCAGGTACCCTCCAGATTTGGTAGCTGCAAACATTACCCAGTGCTTTCAAACATTTATTTTTCATCTGGCTTTCCAAACTCTTCACAGCTGAAATCTTTTCTCGTGGATTTCTATTAAGAAGAGCAAACCAAAGTCCAGCCAGTAAGAAGAGAATGAAATCCTTAACAGCAGGTACTGAGATTATAAGGATAGGAGAAAAGAGGAATCTGACACAAAGTTAATCTTAAAACATTCAGCCCAAGTTTAAAGAAAATAATAAAGGGGTTAAAAGTCTGTAGCGGCAACATCTAGTCACCTGGTTCTTCCTAGAATGGTAATAGATGCTCAATAAAAGAAATTTGCAACTAAAAAAAAAGGTGTGAAAAATTGTCTTTAAAAAACCAAACAGAAATGATCAGCATTGTCAATACATTCGCAGGCTTTTTGAGTCTCTTAGATCTTATATAACCTTATCCCTGATGTATGTGACCAGGAAATCCTTTCACCACAGAAATATGGAAATTTGGACCCGTAAGTAGTGCTGACAAAGTTCAAAAACGTTTGAAAGTCTGAGAGTGTTAATATATGAAAATATCTAAAAGCATACAGAATAGCTAAAGAAAACAATGATCAACTCTGAGTTGTCTAACAGATACCAAAGTGATTAAATCAGCAGCACTGGAATGGAAAGGTCCTATCCTATGTTTTGGGAGTCCTATGAACATTTTACAAGCAGACTTACACTATTTTTTCTTTTCTTAGGACTTCTATCATGTATTTATTCCTTGCAACCCATAAAAATATTTATAACCCCTTCCACCAAAAAAGAACATAATATGAAGTATCAAATAAGTTAATGTCATTAATTTGATAAGTTTCCTTCCATTAAGTTCACACATTGCATGTATAAATTCTATGTATTCAGAATATGTTCACAAATCCACTGACAAATCCCATGATCATTCTTTTGCACTCAAAAAATGAATTCTGCCACCAAGTGGTATCCTTGGGCACTGTAGAGTCTACTAATCCAATTAGCATGAACTCTGGACACTAAGCATCACCTTTTATGAAATAAAAAAGAAAAGTCTTCACAAAGATTCTTTTTGACCTGTGACTGCTTCCATTACTATGCATTCAGCTAATAGATTAATATTATAATGAGTTTTGCATTAAATATATTTCTGCAACTCTATAAAAATGAAAATACAATACCTTTTGTGAGTAACTAACAATACAGAATTCAAGAATAAAATATCACATAAAGCAAAGGAAATGAGATGAAAATCTATATTATTCACTTTTATTTGTATCATACTGACAAAAAGCCAGCTAAAGGTAATTAATTGAGTTCTCTTTGAACGAACTTTCCAGCTGGCATATTGACCTAATGTTTGTTTTCCTATTGCAAGCCAATAAACCCTTTCCATCCTTCATATATTAAGAAGACTTTGAAGAGAAATGGCGAATTTTAAAAATGAGAATAAGAGAAATGAATAAACACGGTAAATGCCATAGACAAAGCATTTAAAATAAATAGTTTGAACATTGACCAGGTGACTTAAATATGCCCATTGTGCCAGCTGTAAGGAAATACAGCATGGAGACTGTGAAAATCCAGGAAATTCATGTTACATCCAGATGCTCTCAGTGCATTGCTTCCACCAACTCCGGGAAATGGCGCAGGACCAGAACTGGCAGCGCAGCAAGGAGAGTCACAACTTTTCACTCACTACTCTGGAAACTAGCTACCTCTGAAAGTCACAAGAAGCAAACCAGAGAAGAAAGACTATGTAACAGCAATAATAAAGAGACACTTTCAAAAGAGAGGAAAAGCGTATCACTGCACTTGGAGCTGGTTAAGTCACCTGAATTCCAAGAGCCCCAAGGCCACTCTCTGTCTCCTTTGGATTAGGTCTTGTGCTGCAAATGAAACTCAGGGAGGAAATGGAGAAAATGTCACTTAAAACTGGAATGGTGATAAGATCCCAGGAAGTAAAGGAGGAAACGGAAACCGAGGAAGGAGAAGAGCTCTTAGTGTGTTTGATGAAGTCTTGGTGGGCCAGGGAGTTAAGAAGAATGGAAACATCTTGAACATGAAGAACTAAGGGAAAAGAACTATAAAGGATCAAAATCAATTTCCGATATATTTAACCCGAGTGGCATAAAGAAGAATCAGCAGCAAGGTCTCCAGCTGAGATCAACCACCAACCATGGAATGAAGAGAGGTGCCATGCAGGATTCTGGGACCCAGAAGGAGGAACCGCGTCTTCTCAGGCCTTTCCGTTGAATACGCAGCTGGCCCCCCACTCCCTGAGTAGCATCCCCAGACCAGTGCCTTCCCTTTGGCACCCAGAAGGTGCTGTGGACACTTCCACTATGGACCCACACAGCTGACCTTCCAGAACACAGACGAGTGCTCTAGAACATGAACCCATCATGGTCAGCTTCACTCCTTCGTCCTGCCTTCCCCCCAGGAACCCTGGCCCCTAACGGCAGTGGCCAACCTCATCTAACTCCAATCCAGATCCCAAACTCCAAGACAGCAAGGACTTGGGTCATAGTTCTGTCTGAACGAATAGTACAGCACTGTGCACCAATGTGTGAACCCTTTCTCTCACAGTCCAGTGCAATGAGAATAAAATGTGAAATTTTTAAAAATGGTGACAACGTGGATAGAATGGGAAATCATTATGCTAACATAAGCCAGGCACAAAACAAAGCAGTAGCACAAGATCTCACTAATCTGTGGGATCCGGAAGCTGACCTCACAGAAGCTGGGGATGGAGTGGTAGTTACTGTAAGTCCCAGAGAGTGGGTGGTGAAAGAGGAGACACTGATTACTGGACACTAAGTGTCACTGGAAGCAGGAAGCACTGCAGGGCTCTTGCACAACAGGGTTGCTATGGACAACAATAATAAACTGCAAGTTTCAAAAAGAAAGAAGAATTTAGAAGTTTTCACTGTAAAGTGATGATCTATGTTTGAGGAGATACACACGCTCGATCTGATTTGCACATTCCACAGTATATGCTATGGATAGAGACATCACACTACCATAATAGCATGTATGATATTTTATGTTTTTATGGATTAGTTAAAATAAATTTAGTTCTATTTTCTTTTAAAGAGAGAAAGAAAGAAGTAACATTCACGAATTGCTTTCAGTGGGCCAAGACTATTGAAAATGCTTCCCAGATATGGCTTTAACTGGAATCTTAATAACAAAGTAATAGAGAATGGATCCATCCTGGAGGTGAGGACTCACAACTTACTCCTGGTTAATTCTATTGATGAAGGCTCATCTTTAAAAACTGACTCCTTTCACCCTAAATTCCAGATGCTTTTCTGAACGTTATTTGATTTACGCCTCACAACCTTTAGAGCAGTCTGTAAGAAAAGAAATTAAAGAAGCCCGTAACTTACAGGAAGACTCGCAGGTCTCAGTGAGCAGGCTGTTTGGATGATTAGTATACATTATGCTTGGAAACCTGGCTTTCTTGGCTCCTCTGGGATTAGGGGAAGTAACGATGGAGAGCTCCGGCCACAGCGGCCCCATCGCTATAAGGCTATGAGTTTGTTCACGTTTCATGAGAAGGGTGTTCTGATGTTTAAACTGCCATTCTTAACACGATTTTACTTGCAAATATACTTCATAATTCTTTATCGTAAGTCTTCTAGAAAATTTCTGTAAAATTCATGTTATCCTAATAAGGAATTCTTTACCATAGGGGGAAAACTACTTCTGAAAGCACACTACTTCCAAAAGAAAACTGCAGCCACCCCCAGAATGATTAAGTGTAAAAAACACATTTTTCTGTTTATGTAATGACACTTTTTTCAGTCCAGTACCATGCCTATGAATAAATGCCTATTGTCACAACATTGTG
>RJWT010021584.1:0-17522 GCA_004365215.1 Cuniculus paca | reverse complement strand
CTGCGTCGGCGTCTCTGCTGGAGTTGAGGTCCGGGACACTCAAGGTGGCCAGGGCTCTGTCCTTAGGCCCGGGCGTGGGGTCCTGATTCTCCTCTGGGCTCTCAGGGGTGCAGGACCCCCACAGGCCCTCTGCAGCCAAATATGCCAGGAGGGGTGTGAACCGCCCCCCACCAGGAACTGGGCCAGCACCCTGGGGCCACCTGGGCCTTACACATTTGGTGTCAGCATCTGGGCCCTGGCCCCACCCCCGTGGGTGCTCTGCTGAGCTGTCCAGCGCCAGGCAGGGCAGGGTCTGGGCTGAGCAGACCCAAGGCCAGGGGTTCGGAGCCCCCAACCCTAAACCTAGCCCCCCACCGGAGCCGCCCCGCCCTTCCTCCTGGTCCCCCGGCTCTGGTCCCCTTCCGGTGCCCCCCTCGCTCCCTCCTGCGTGCTCCTGGGGCTCTCGCCCTGCTCCCCAGCTTGGCAGGGCTTCTGGGGGGGCTCTTCAGGGCCTCCTGGGACAGGAGGGGTCACTGCTGTGGCGCAGTGGCCAGCGTCCTGCCCCACCTGTGTCCAGCGGGCTCTTCCCGAGTGCCCTGCACACCCAGGTCCTCGGTGGTACCCCTCTGCCATCCGGAGACCCCTTGGTGTGGCCTGGTGGCCCCCGCGGTGCTGCTTCTGCAGCCAGGTGGTGCCCGGCCAGAGCCCAAGTGAGGGAAACGAGAAGCGAGGCGGCAGCTGCCCGGCCCTTGCGGCCAGCTGGGTGGAATTAGCACAGAAAGTGGAACAAGCTATCACTTGTCACCTCTTGGGGGACAGGGAGCACCTCGGTGTCACGCCCAGGGCTGGGCGTGCCGAGCACGGGCTGGGGAGAGGTGTCCACGGAGTCCAGGCCACACTGATCCTGGGCACGTGGGCACGAGTGCTGGGGCGTAGTAGTGGGGACCCTCGCTGCCCTCCTTGGGACGGAGAAGCAGTTGAGTTGCGATTGCCCCGCGCGGCCACGCCAGTGAGATGTTTGTGACTTTGACGAAACTCTCCAAAACTGTGTGCTTTGGGCCCCTTGAAGGAGACCGGTTCTGCGCTCCGGGCTGGGGGCTGGGCCGCAGCAGGTTGCTGACAGGGTGGCGGGAGGCAGCGCGATCTCTGGCCTGGCCCTGGGGCCCAGGACGCGTGGGATGGAAGAGCTGCAGTGTCGTCCTCAACGGGAAGGGCCCTGGCCTCTGACCCGCCGGCCCCGTGCCATCTGCAGGCCACGGCCTTGTCCCCATCCTGCCAGCACGAGTGGTCACACCCCATGGAGTCACCTGTCGGAGCTCTACTCCCAGCCTGGACCTTCCTGGGCTTCCCCTGTGATGTCCACTCAGTCTGGAAGATGGGGGTCAGGCGCCACCAAGGCGCGTTTCCAGTGTGGGGCAGGCACACAGTAGTCCGGGGTCCCGCTCCGGGCCCCTTGCGCTCTGCCCAGGTGAGCAGTCCAGCCCTCAGGTACCCCCACGCTGGGGTCCCCAGCCAGGTGTGAGCGACTTTGCCCAGTGGTCACAGCCACAGTCCCCAAGCCTCCAGGTTTCCTTCCCCTTAAGTAAAGATGGGGCTGGGAGGGGTGCTGCGGGGGACTGCAGGGGCTGGAGCAGGAATCCTGGTGACCTCTGTTTCTTTTTTAGCAATTCTTGCTCTCTGGGCCGGCTCTCCATGAGGTCATTTGCAAAGTATGCCCCACAACTGGCCGTGGAGCCCGGGTCACCTGCAGCCGCTCAGATGCTTGGAGCCATCTCAGCTGTGGCCTCGCCCGCCCCAGGCACCGGTTTGGGGCTGCAGGTGGCACCTGCGTGCAGGGCTCTTGCAGGCCGTGGGCAGGGGGACAGACGGACAGATGGACAGTTGTGTGTGCCTGGGGCTGTCTCACCCTTGTGCTGTGGGGAGTGAACCCCCAGCACGCACCTTCCTGGCCTGAAAGGTGTCAGCCTGCAGGCTGGTGTGGGCGCGCAGTGTGACCGGGGGGCTGGGGTTGGGGCTGGGCCTGGGCCCTGGGAAGCTGCTGGGTGCCCCCTCCCACCTGCTGTGGCAGGGCATGCGTGGTGGCTGTGGCGGGTTGACCTGGGTGCTAGGCAGGACTGTGCTGTTGGGGTGCTGACCCCTGAGCCCGTGGGCAGCGCCTCATTCTTTAAGGGGAGGGCTTCTGGTCCCCAGGGAGCTCTGCTCCCCTCTGCTGGGCCCTGGCATCCAGCAGGGCACATGGCCATGCATGGGCTGCCAGCTCCAGGCCCGCCCAGCGCCTGCCCCGTGCCTGGGAAGCAGGGCCGGCCCGGACCGAGGGGCCTGAAAGTGCCCATATATAGTCACGGGGGTGACTCCCGGCCGGGATGGGCTGGCTGGGGTGGGGCGGGGGTGGGCTCTCGGCCTCCGGGAAGGAGGGGTGGCCGCCTGCAGGGCAGCCAGGTCTGGAGCCAAGCTTTGGGTCCCGTCTGGCAGAGCTGGGCCTCAAGGAATGTTTATTGATTGAAAATAAAAATCTCACGGGCCCTCTGTGGGCAAGGCCAAGTACACTGGAAATCTCCACTTGGGCAAATGAGAGGCTGGTACGTGGCCATCGGTGTGGCCGCCCAGGCCCCCTGCCTGGGTGTTGGGCTAGGTGACTGCTGCCAGGTGAGGCCGGTGGCATCCCAGCCCTGGCCCACGAAGTGCAGGGTCCCTGCCCCCCGTAGCCGGGTGCCTCCTCCTGCCCACCGACTCAGGGCTGCGGTCCCTGCCCACCCGTGGGAGCGGGGCCCTGCGGCCCTGTGCCCTCTCACTTCCTGGCTCTCTCCTGCTGCGGGGGCCCGAGCACCTGCCCATGGGCTCGGCCCTCGGCCCTTGGCTCCAGCCCAGTGCGGTCCGCGTACCAGGGAGGGGACGCTGCCGCGCCTCTGCTCCTGGAGTCACCATGCAAGCCCCATGGTCGGCCTTGTCCTCTGCTGCTTCTGTTGTGGAGCCAGGCGCCTTTGTTGAATTTTGTGTATTGATACTTTTTGTTGTTGTCAGCAGTTTTTTCTTCCTTTTTTGATATAAAGCCATTAGGGTGAGAGAAGATTAAAAAGATACATTACAATTAAAATGTTAATGAAAGCCTCATCATATAACTTGTGGAGCCTTCGCATTCGTCTTGCCTGTGTCGTGTCCATTAACTTTGGTGATTCTTATTCCACACTGACCCCTGCTGAGGGATTTGTGCTATAATTGGATTTTTTTTTTTTTAAATAAAAAAGAAAAAAAGGCTCTTAAGAAAGTAGAGGTTGCTGCCTGGGATTTGGCTCAGTGGCCTGAGCGCCTGCCTGGCAAGTGTAAGGTCATGAGTTCAATCCCTGGTGCCACAAAAATAAGAAAGAAAATAGAGGTTGAGTGGTCGGCCCTGGCCCCTAAGGCAGAGAAAGGACGGTAGGACAGGGGGTCTGCAGCCCTGGCTCTTGGGGCTGGCTCAGGGTGCCGGGTGTCCCCTATCTGCGTGGGGCGTGGGTCCCTCCAGGCCCGTGCCTGCAGGGTATGCAAGAGGGGATACCCCAGGAAGGAGCTTTAGCCAGGAAGACTTGGGCTGGGTTGGGCACCCCAGGGTGGGTTGGGTGCTGTTAGAGGCCTGACCCGCACCTCTGACTGTGGAGGTCTGGGGGAGCAAGGCCTGCAGGGTTCTGAGCTGTCAGGGACCCGCCGTCCGTCACTGCACGCGCCCTGATGCTGGGCCACGGTGGGTGCTGGGTCCGTTGGTGAGCCTGGGGCTGAGGGCCCTGTGTCCCTGGCCTCCTCTCCTGGATCTCGGGGACGTGGGTGCTTGCGAGGCTCCTGAGGGCGGCTGGAGCGAGCAGCGAGCAGTGGCTCAGAGCGGGGCAGCCTCGGTGAGGGGGTGGCCGTGTCCTGTGCCTGGAGCGCCCAGCCACCGGCGCAGCGGAGGTGCCAGGAGCTGGTCAGGTGGTTGGCAGTGGGCTGTAGCAGACGGCTCCGTGTCTGTGTTTCTGCAACACCTTTCTATAAAGGGAAACATAATTTAAAGTATGATTACTTAGTGTCGTAGCAGCGCCAGGCCGCTCTGTGCACTGCGCCGATAGTAACTTGGAGAGGATGCTATGCAAATTGCCTGCCCTGCGACCCTCCAGGGCGGGGCACCTCTGCATCCTTGGGCTGAGCCTGTGTCCCCTCTACAGACCCAGGCTCTGGAGACCCTGGGGCGGCGGGCAGAGCTCACCCTGTGGTTTTGGTGGCCCTGGCCGCAACTGGGTGTGCACCAGCCCCAAGCGCTTGGCGGACCAGCCTGGTACAGTGGGTGCTTCCTGCGCACCAGCCACTCGGATGTGGTGGCTCCTGGCCAGGCTGCTGCTGGAAGGGTGGGTTTGGCTTGGACCCAGGGAGTGGCTGGCGCAGGCGGCGCCTCTGGGGTGTGGGTGGGTCGAGGGGAGAGCCATCCCCACGGCGGCCCTTGCACCAGGGGTTCCTTTCGAGCACTCCTCTAGCGACACCACGCAGGGCAGGTTTGGGGCAGAAATGCCCGGTCCAAGTGCCGGAAGGAAGTCACGGCCTGGGAGCTGTGTCCCTCTGACTGTAGCCACAACGGTCCCTAAACGTGGTCACTGCCATCGCAGTGGAGCAGGCGCCCCAGGGCCATTGCAGTCTCCTGCGCCCGTCCCTGGACCTCATGGAGTTGACAGTTGTGGAAGAGGCACCCTGGGGTGCTGGCCCTGCCCTGGGCATTGAGGAGGGCAGGTGGACTCGCCCTGGACACCTGGCACTGGGTCGGCCTTAGGGGATGTGAGCACTGGCCGCCTGGGGTTGGGCTAAAACACAAGCGTGGATTGGTGTGAAAACCTGCCAGAGTCCACCGCTTCCTGGAGTGTGAGGCCTGCAGGCCTGGTCCCCTGGGGGCTCGGTGGGGACTCCAGGCCTCCAACAGCAGCTCCAGCAGTCCTGGAGCGCAGGCGTCCGCGTCTCACTCCTTTCAGCCTCCGTCTGTGACATCACGCAGTCTCTGCCCCTTCCTGTCTGTGTCCGGTCCACCTCCTCTCTTCTCTCCTCAGCTCTGGGGACAGAGCCCAGGCGCTGCGCCTGCTAAGCCCCCTCTTGGCACCCGGCTGCACCCCAGCCAGGCCCCCCCTCCCCCAAGGACGCTCGTGCCCCAAATCAGGGTAACCCCAGCTCTGGATCCTTGAGTGGTGACAGCTGCAGTGACCCTGTTCTCTGAGGCCCAGCCCGTCTTGGAGGGTGAAGTTTGGGGACCCTGTGGCTCCCCTACTCCTGCCAGGCCTGGTGGGGGATGGGGTGCCATGGAGGGTGCCCCTCCCAGGGAGCAGAGTGGAGCAAAGCGGGGAGAGGGGGCAACGGAGGGAAACGGGGCCGCCGGCTTACGTAAGTTTTGGGCCAGAGAGGCGAGATGGTGTTAATCATTGTAACCCAGTTCAGTGCGGTGTCCCCGTCACAGGGAGCGCCCTGGAAACCAGCAGCCACGGGTCCTGGGGAGCCCTGGGGCGACGTGGCCGAAGCTGAGCTGGTCAGCGTGTGGCTCTGCGCGCTGTCCAGGTGGGCGGCCCTAGGAGGCCGAAGGGATGGACACCTTGGGGCCCAAAACTGTGCACACCCAAGGCCCCAGAGCTGGGCCTCGGCAGCGGCATGGGGCTCAGGTGGGCGTGGTGGTGGGGGGTCGGGCCCCTGTTCTCACAGCTGTGCCGTGTAGGGGCCCTCCACCCCTTGCCAGGTTCCTTGGGATGCAGGAAACTTTCACCCCGCAGGGAGGGTCCCTGGGTGTCACCCCACGAGGTCAGTTTTCCCCTCACTGCCCAGCCCGGCGTCTCCTGGGAAGGTGGCCACTTCTGTGGGCTCTGAGAGTGGCCAGGATGCCCAGGACGGGCACCGGGCGGGGGCTTCCGGGCAGTGGCCCCGCCCTTCCTGAGCTCTGAACCCGAGCCAGGCCTCACTCCCAGCTGCTGGCTGCCCTGGCAGGTGTGACTTCCGGTCCGATGTTGAGAAAAACACAAAAGCCGGGCACCAGTGAGCTCACAGAGAAGTTTTCTGCGTCGCACGACTGCATTTTCCAGGGAGAAGGTTGCCTGTGGTGCCGTGCATGTCCCTCGGCCCAGGGCCTCTGGTCACTGGGACGGCCTGTGCCCCCCGAAGGCCACTGGCCCACACTGCCCTGGACGTCATTACAGCCAGAGGAGCTGTGGAATCCTTTCAGTGGCCCTGCGCCTTGATCGGGACCCTTCCAGCAAATGCCGGCGTGGCGTTTTCTGCGCGGGGCACGAGGCGGTGTGAGGTTGTTTGCGGCTTCAGGGTGCGGGCACTGAACCCAGGTGGGCTTTGTGCCTGGCTGGTTTTGCATGGCACGATGTCTTCAAGGTGTGTATGTGTGGGGAGGGGGGCACTGGGGTGAAACCCAGGGCCTTCGCACTGAGCTGCATCCCCAGCCTTTTCTTAGTTTTTGCTTGGACGCAAAGTCTTGCTAAGTTGCTCAGGCTGGGCTTGAACCTGTGATTCTCCTGCCTCAGCCTCCCAGGTGCTGCCATGACAGGTGTGGCCACCGTGCCCAGCTTCCTTCCTCTCAGATAGGTTGTGCCTCCTCGGCTGCCTGAGCCTGGGGAGTCCCCTGGTCCCCTCGGCCTCTGCACTCCAACTCCACGTCCAGCCGTGGCAGCCGAATGCCCATCTGTGGCTGGCTTGGTGGCACGTGTGTCATGGCGGGCCGGGGTGTGCAGGCCGTGTGTGCTCATGCGGGTGTCCCCATCCTGGTCCCCTCCTGCCAGTGACAGTGAGGAGTAGGAAGTGTCTCACAGCAGAAACTCTGTGCCAGGACCCAAATGCCACCTCCCATGTCACACCCCGGGATTCAGTTCCAGCCCGGCCTCCGTGCCGTGTCAGCTTTGCCTCTGAGCAGGACACCGTGCCTGGGTCAGGGCCCAGCCCAAACCCGGCCAGCGCTCACTGCAGCCAGGTTAACTATGTCTTCAGAGACCCTGCGTGTAAGTATGGGTGCCGCTGGGCTCTGTGGCTGTGCCTGTGGCCCCTGTACTCAGGAGGCTGAGGCAGGAAGGTTACTTGAGCCTCAGGAGTTCAAGGCCAGCCTGGGCAGCATAGTGGCCTCTGATACAAAAAAACAGCTACATGAAGATAACCCAGACACTGACCCAGCCGTGGTCTGGGAGCACAGGCCCGGTGACCTCTGCCTGCAGCCCCAGGTGCCTGACCACCGGCGCCCCTCTGGAGTGGGGGGTGGCTCTGTGTCGGAAGCTGCGGTGTCAGGGTGGGTTTCCCACCCTCACCCAGGAGCTGTGGGTCGTCTTCATGCTGGCATGCGCACCTGGGGGACAGAAGTCCCTGGGTGGGTGAGAGGTGGGTGAGAGGTGGGTGGGGCGCACTCCTCTCAGCCGGCCGAGCCAGACCAAGGGGGCGGCAGCAGAAATAGGTGCTCGAGGCCCGGGTTCCTGTCTGCCCTCTGCAGGGAGGGAAAGAGGCAAAGCCCGGGTCCTGCTGACTGCTAGGGTGGAGGGGGTGGCCATGTGCATCAGGGGCCCCCGGGGCCTCTGTGGCTGGGGTGGGGGTGTCGGGGCTGCTGGCCTGGGCCTGTTACTCCCACAGTGGGCGGGGTCCAGTGGTCTGTGGTCACATCTGTCCCCAGAAGCTGGTGAGTGTCCGCCAGCATCCTGGTGGCCTTGGCTCCGTGCACTGCGCGGCGGGAGCCTGGCACGGTGGTGACAGGGCTGAGTCTTCTAAGGCTGCGCTGCAGGGCCGCGCTGAGGGCTTCTAGGGACCTCCGTGGGGTTCTCGATGCCCTCGGGGGGCTCCAGCAGGGCATGCACAGAGATGGGGGCGGCCCCACAGGCCCTGGGTGGGTGCCTGCACCTGAGGACTCCTTGGCCAAGTGTTGGTCCTTACAGGACCGTGGCCGTTCTGGGTGCCACATGCTTCTGTACTGGCCCTGTGGCACCGCGTCACCCTCGGCCTGCAGCAGGGGCTTCCCCCCAGCACCCGGCCTCAGGACCCACTTGCAGTGCTGCAGAAGCCCCCCATTTCCGAGCCCCACTGCAGGAGCATCCCTGATCTTTGCAGGGTGAGGGCAGGCTGGACAGGAGGGCCCTGGTCCCAAGGGCTCTCTGAGTGGCTTCCTGTCGCTCTGCCATCCCCCTAGCCCCGGGGTTCCAGTAATCAGTCTGTCCCAGGTGCAGAGTGGGGGCTGTGGGACCTTAGACCCTGCACCTTGCTCCCGCCCAGCAGCTGCACTGACAGCCGGGGCAGGGTGGGGTGGCAGCGGCTGTGGTGCTGGAGGGGACCCCTGCTCTGGGATGGCTTCCAAGCTCGGCTGAGGGCCGGGTGGCTTTTCACTGCCTGAGGGGAGGGGGCCGAGCCTCTGTGTCCTTGTCCCTGGGCCACTGGCCGCCTCCGCTGGAGGGGGCGGGGCGTGGCCCTGTGGATCTGCCCACCTGGCCCTTGGTCTGGAGCCTGGTGCCTGGGGGACAGGGCCCCGCTGGGCAGCCCGGGCGGTGCTGCTCTCCCTGCTGACTCCTCGCTGCTGGGCTGGGGCTGGCGATTGCTCTGGAGCGGGTGGTGCTCACACCTGAGCGGTTTGCCGGCTCCGCGCCCCACACTGACACAGCGAATGCTTTAAAAAAAACCCCATGATTGAAGTCAAATTAACATATTTACCTTCAGCGCTCCCGAGGGAACCGGCAGGGAATCGCAGGGGTGCGGCGGCTGCAGCAGTCAGTGACAGTGACGGGACGTCTGCTCCCGGGGGACGAGCACTCCTGCCTGAGGCGCCTCACGTCTCCCCTGTGCCCTTGGGGTCCCCAGAAACGGCAGGGAGGCTGGCACAGGGATGCATTCCGGGGCTGCGTTCCGGGGCCGTGCCCATGGCTGGGAGCGCTGCCACCCCAGGCCCCGTCTGGGCAGGGAGGGGACCCTCGCAGGTGTGGACAGTTCCCTGGGGACGGTGCCTGACTTGCACTTTCCACAGTGCCTCTGTCCCTGGTGGCCTCTCTGGTCTGCTGAGTTCCGACTCCAGTGATAATTGGTCTGGGTGCGGGTCCTTGTCACTTGTGCTGCAGGTGTCAGTAGGGCCCAGGCCCGTATGCGCTGTGACCTGGCCTGGGGCCAGGCTGTGCATTACTGAGGATTGATCCCCGGGCAGCCACCCCGCCGAGGCCCTGGTCACCACTGTGGCCACCCAAGAGAGGAAATGTCATTGTCCAGAGCGCAGGCCTTGGTCTGGGGGAAGTGATGTCTTCCCCAGGGCCGCTGTGCCTGGCTGGGACCTCGGTCTCGGCCTTGGCCTCAGAGCGTGTGTGGTGGGACAGCCAGCTCTGAGGGTTCCTGGCCCTGGGGGCCCGGAGCCGTACCTCTGTTGTCACCGCTCTGAGGAGGAAGTGAGCTGGCTGTGGGGTGCCCGAGGGCTGAGCCATGGGACCCTGAGTTGTTTTCCAAGTCCCCGGGTGTGACTTCATACCCCCGGGACATTAATGACGTGAGCCTGGGTGGCAAGTGGAGCCAGCTGCCTGTGTGTTCAGCCTGGACCACGTTTTAAGTGTTCTTAGAAACACCTCTTTGGGAAACCGACCTGCTTCAGGAATGGAGAACTCAAGTTTTTAGTTGGGCAAGCCTGGGACAGGCCTGGTCTGGGGCGTCAGGACCAGCTTTTCCACCCACCCCAAGGGCACATGGGCACCCCAAGACCAGTCATCACATCCAGCTGGTACACAGACCTGGTTGTTCAAACATAGCCACAAAGAAGCACCTTTAGCACAATGACCAGCTCGGTGTGGGGGTGCACAACTATCACCCCAGCACTCTGGGAGGCTGAGGCAGGCGGATTGCAAGTGTAAACCCAGCCTGAGCAATTTAGAAACTTAATGAGACTCTGTCTCAAAGAATAAGAACAGGCTGGGGATGTGGCTCAGTGCAGAGGTCCTGGGTTCCATCCCAAATGCTAAAAAGAAAAGAATTATGAACATACCAGAACAGAGCAAATCTCCCCAAACTGTAACGTGTTCTACGGCATCTTTTCAGGCTCATTATTTGCAGGTTTTATGAACACAGGGAAGTAGAGCTAGCTCTGCAAGGTCTCCGCTGCGTCCATTCATGGCTTCTGCCTGTTATCATCTCGATGCTCTTTCATGCATTTCCCTGGAGGACGGAGTACCTCTTGAGCTGGCTCTGAGCAAGTGGTTCCTGCCGGGGCCGCTCCGGACAGAGAGCCGGAGGTCACCGAGCTTGCTTCCCCCGATGGGGCTGAAGGCGGGGGAGGAAGTGTCTGAGAACACTGTGCAGACAGGACACACTCAACAGGGCACCTTCCACACACGTGGGCACATGAGGGACATGCACACGCACACACATGCCACTCGTGTAACTTCCACACCTTGTAATAGTGACCAGACCAGTGCTTTTCTGACCTCTGATAAATCAGCAAAAGTAAGTCCTGTTCAAGGGCAGTGGTGCACGGCCATAATCCCTGCCACTTGTGAGGCTGAGGCAGGAGGATCCCAAGCTTAACACCAGCCTGAATAACTTAGTGGGAACCTATCTGAAATCCGTAAGAGGGCTGGGAGTGAGGCTGTAGCTCAACGTGCCCCAGGCTCAATCCCCAGGACTACCAAACAGGAAGTTCGTGTGTTACTGACTGTGGTACCGTTCCCGTCCTTACGAATGATTCAGATATTGCCCATTGGTTAATATTGCTGTTGCTATTGGCCATGAAACTCAGGCCTTGGGGAGTTTTCAGTCGGCACACCACAGACCAGCACAGTTACCTTTCGGTTTTCTTCAACTTTTGGGATGTAATTGCAGATCCATGCACTGCGGGGAGTACCTCAGGGTGGCTGAATGGTTAGACACACGCTGCGGGTATGTCCATATATGGAATATTGTTTAACCACAAAAAGGAATGGGGTGCATTCTAAGAGGGTAAGTTGTTCGTTTGTTTGTTTTCCTTGAGAGCAGGTCTCTCCATGCAGTGCAGGCTGGCCTGGAACTCACTCTGCAGCCCAGGCTGGCCTCGAACTCCTGGTAATCCTCTTGCCTCAGCCTCCCGAGTGCTGGGATCACAGGCACGTGCAGCTTACAGGCATGTACCCGGCACAAGTTGGCAGTACTGAAGGTGGAACCCAGGGCCTCTGGCCTGCCAGGCACCCCGTCCCGCCCCGCCGCGTGAGTGGCACCTCAGCTCCGAGGGGTGCATTTTATGGCGTGTGGACCCATCTCCTTGAAGCTGTTTAGGGACGGGGTCTTTGTGGTGGTCTTGCAACCCTCGTCTTGACGGCTGGGACAGGCCTGCAGTGGGGTCTCGCTGTGGTGCCCCTGCCTGCCCTGTGACTGTGGTCACCGCACTCTCCGTCTCCACGCCCTGTCCATGGTTGCTTTTCCCAAGCGGGAGTTTTCCGTTTAGCATCTTGGTCTGCTCCAGCGCCCGCCTTTGTGGTGTGTGGCCGGTCATGTGTCACCTGTAGTGGACCCTGCTGTGGGGCCACCTGCCGCAAAGCCTGCTGCTGCCTCGGGGACAGTTGGTCAGCGGACGCCTGGCCTGCGGGGGTCCCTGGGTTCTGTCCCCACCCTGACTCCTGTTTGATTCGCTTTCCGGTAGTCTTAGCCACTCTCGTGCCTGGCCTTTTCACGTAGTTTGTTTCTCGTTGCCTCTCGGGCAGGAGTGTGAGGTGTGGATTTCGCGATCCCGCTGTGCTCGCCTCCCGAAGCGGAGCCTCGGCCTGTGCTCGCCGGGCACCCTGGCCCGTCCGGGCAGCGCCTTTGCTCCTTTGCACCTCTGGAGCGCTCCGCGGGGCAGGGCTGAGGTCTGCCTTTTTGTTTTTTATTTCATTTGTTCTCTCTTTGGTTTTTCATTTTTCCGGCCTTCCTGTGGGCCACTTGAAGTTTTGAAAATTTCGTTTTGATTTATGGGTGATTTTTTTCCTTTTGGAAACAACATACAGTGCTGTGCGCCCCCGTAGTCGTAATTCATGCACTGTGCTGCTCGGCGGCGTTAGCATACTCGGTGCCATGTGCTGTCACCGCGATCAATTTGAAAACATTCCCGTCACTCCAGAAAAAATTCCATCCCAGCAGCAACCACGCCCTCCCTGCCCCTCTGAACCCCACTTTACCCGGCTCTGGCGGCTGGCGCTCTTCTCTGTGTCCGAAAATCGCTGTCCCTCCCGGGTGTTCCAACTTAACCCCGTGAGGAAATTTCTCTTCTCCCGGGTGCTGCGTCTTTTATCTCCCCACCTTGGCTATGACCCCTCGTCCTCTCTCTCTGCCTCCTTCTCCTGCCTGGGGCGGGACCTGGGGCCTGGCGCACCCGAGGCGTGTGCTCTGCCGCTGAGCTACACCCTCAGCCGCTGCTGGTTTCGGGTGCAGTTTTCTGGCCCAGTGATAGTGTTTCTTCGTGTGCCTGTGGGGCCTGGTGTATGTGTTTGGAGCAGTGTCTCTTTGGGTGGTCTGCTCAGTTTTAAATTGGACTGCTTGAGGTTTTATTGTTGAGCTGCCAAAGTTCTTTTTGTTATTTTTATTTTGAGACAGGGTCTCACTATGCAGTTCAAGCTGTCCTTGAATTCATTGCATTCCTCGTGTCTCAGCCTCCCAAGTACTGGGACTATAGGTATCTGCCACCATGCCTGCCAAAGTTCTTTATAAGTTCTACCTACAAGTCTCGTTAGAGATACAATCAGCAAGCCAAGTACGATGGCACATGCGTGTAATCTCTGCTGTTAAGGAGGCCGAGGCAGGAGGGTCTAGAGTTGGAGGCCAGCTTGGGCAGCTAAGGAGTCAGGGGTAAGTTCTGGGGTGCAACTTGCTTGCCTCAAGTTCATGAGGCCCTGTGTTCAGTCTGCATACCAACAAAAAACAGAACAAAAGGAGAGAAAGACCATCAGCAGATTTCCCCTGTATTTTTTGCTACCTCTTCACCTTCTTGTGGTGCCCTTAGAAGTGTGGATGTCTGACTTACCGATGGTGTTCTCTTTTGTTACTTGTGCTTTTGGGTTTCGATATCTGAGGACCCATTGCTTAGCTTGGCCCGCAGGTTTATCTTGTTTTCCTGTAAGAGTCTGACAGTTTCGTTCTCACAGAGAAGGCTGCGTGGCGAGGCCCCTCCGTGCCCCGTGTGGCCCATTGTGTGTCAGGAGAGGATGGCTCTCGCTGTCCTGTGATGGCCCAGGCGTCCTGTGCGTCAGCTGACCATGGACAGAGTTTATTTGCAGACTCCTCACTGATCCGGGTCTTTGTGTCCGAACCCCACTGTCCTACTGCAATAGCGGTGGGGTAGTTTCGCGATTGGGAGCCTGGACGCTCGGCCTTGCCGCAACTCCGGGGTTGGTGTGGCTGTCCCAGAGCCCAGTGTCTCAGTGTGAGGGTGAGCGTGAGTGTCTGCGGTCCCTTTCTGGAGAAGCCAGCAGGAGGGTGGTGGTGGCGACTGTGCCGAGTCTGTCAACCCGGCCCTGAAAGCCACGTTGGGCAGGGTCCCTGTCTTGCTGTGACGGGGCGGGGCGGGGGGCACTCATCACACCGTGGGGAGAGGCCAAGCCTGGAGTGCTTTTCTTGGCCTCAGTGCTTGGTCTTCTTTGGAGAGGAGGGATCACTGTGCTGCTCAGGCTGGCCTTGAGTTCCTGGGCTCACCCGAGGATCCTCCCGCTTCAGCTTCCCGCATAGCTGGGAGGAGGGGAGAGCCATGGGCCTGGCTGGCGCTGTGCTGTGTTGCTCCCGGTTAGAGCCTGTGTTTTCAGAGCGCAGGGATTAGTGTTAATGTATGCGAACGAACGCTACTGGAGCCGGTGTTACCCTCCCCTTAAATGCTAGGGCGTGAGCAGAAGTCTAGTTAGTTTCTGTTTGGGGAATTTCGGAGAGTCAGTCTGAAAGCCCTTTCTTATCTGTCCTCCAGCCAGCAAGCAGCCCATTAAGGGATTTTGTGATGTGAATAAGAAAAAACCCCTCTGGGGTGGGAGGAGCCCACCCTCGGGCGAGAGACCTAGTGCAGGTGGGGGGGAGTGGGGGCTCTCCTGGCCCAGGGAGCCTCCCCTTCGGTGCAGGAATGGCCCCGTGGTCAGGACTTGACCTCCGCCCAGAGTCTAGGGTGGGGACAACAGAGACGCAGCCAGTGAGGAGCCCAGAGATAGGCTGGGGTTCAGCCGGCTGTAACCCTGTAGGTGTCCTGTCCCTGTTGAGAATGTCAACAGGATACCGGAGCACAGGGGTGCACAGCTGTAGTCCCAGCGCCTTGGGAGGCTGAGGCAGTAAGATCCCTTGCACCCAGGAGTTCCACAGCAGCCTGGCAGCATAGGGAGGCTGCACCTGCTGGGAAAGAAGAACGAAGATGGCTGGGGTACACTTAGCAGCATTTGCCTGGCGTGCATGAGGCCCCACACCACAGAAACAAGGGTGACCTGAGCATGTGCACCGCAGTCAGGGTGGCAGACCCAGAGGTGGCCAGGTGGGCAGGTGGGGACGGAGGCGGGATGCAGCGGCTGCTGGCCCTGAATTCCCCCAGACTGAGGCTGGGCGAGGGTCTGGCGGCCAGCACTTGCCCTCGGGGAGACCTTCACCACGAGGCTCCTCTCTGTGTCTTCTGTGGACAGAGGTGGGCGCACCCATGTGTGGCTTGGCAGAGCCCTGGTAAATGGCCCGCCGGGGGCCTCTTGGGAGCTGAGCACCTTGCCGTTGGGTGACCTGGTGGTCATCACTGTCCCTTGCACCCTGCCTCTCAGAAGCCAGCGGGCCTCTGTTCTGTCCCCACTTTGTCAGGCCTGGGTCAGGTGCACTGCACCCTGGTGCCTCCCGGGTTGTCCCTGAGTCCAGGGCGCAGCTCCCCGCCCATCACCCCAGCTGGCACCTCCTCCTCCTGCCTCCCGCCTGGCTCGGGACCTCCTGTGACCCTGGTCGAGGAGCAGGGCCAGCCTGGAGGGCCCCACTGGGCCTCGGCCCCTGGCACAGAGGTGGCCGGCCGAGTCCTGTGGCGTTCCTTGTCCAGCTCCGTCCTAGGCTGTGGTGCCCTGGTCCCCACGCTGTGAGGTGGCCTCAGGCCGGGGTCACACGCAGCCCCCCCCTCCATCTCTGTCTGCCTCCAGCTGTGTAGACTCCCAGTCACCTGGAGGACTGTGCGTCAAGGCTGGCTGGCTGGCAGGGCACCCAGGGTGTGGGGGAGGGGTTCCGGTCGGGGCGCTGCCAGGGACCTGTGCGGGTCCTGGCACAGGGCTAGGAGGACTGGCGAGGGTGCCAGGCTCTGAGGGCCTTGGGGACACGGTGCCCTCCCAGTGTGTCTTGTACACCTTATGCCTGAGAGTGACCTCTTGTCTGTCTGTCCTTCTGCCCTCCCTTGCACTGTGGAGACCTGGCAGGGTGTCTGGTGACAGGACAGACACTCACCCTACTGGCCCTGCCCTCTTGTTTTGTTTCGTTACAGTATTAGGTGTTAAACACAAAGCCGCACAAGGCTGTAGCCCCAGCCCTTTGTTTTTTATTTGAGACAGAATCTTGCCAAGTCACTAAGTTACTGGGGCGGGGCTTGAATTTGTGATCCTCCTGCCTCAGCCTCCCAGAGTGCTGGGGTTACAGGTGTGTGCCCCCACGGCCAGCTTTGGGTCTGATTCTTGGGGATCCCACACAAGGCCTTTCACCCCACTGTGCCTGACCAGCTTGTCCTGGTGGCTCGGTCCCTCCTGGTGTCAGCTCCAGCCACCCCAGCTGGATCACCGGCCTCTGGCACTCTGGTTTGTGTGGGGTGCAGGGGTGGCAGCCACCTCCTGGCTCTGAGCCAGCCCTACCCGAGGCAGCAGGGCTGTGGCCGTCCTCCCTGGGCTGGGGCTTGCCCAGGCAGTGGCCTTGGCCGGGGCCTGAGCTGCAGGCCAACCCTGCCTGTGGAGAGAGCCGTTGGGCTCTGCCAAGTGCCCTTGGAGTGACCAGGTTGCGAAAGTGGACATTGCATTTATGGTCGTTGTTTTTCGTATTCTGGTTACCTTGTATGGCCCTGGCATAGGGCAGACTGGCCCCTTGGACACTCTCATGGGTCTGGAGCCCATGCAGGACCCTGGTCTCTACCTGGATGCCCCCTGGGGTCCTGGAGCCTGGGTGGGACCCCGACTTCCCCCCGGCCACCCCCGGGATCCCCGAGCCTGAGTGGGACCCCGGCTTCCCCTTGGCCGTCCCCGGGATCCCTGAGCCCGAATGGGAGCCTGAACGGGACCCCGACTTCCCTCGCACTGACTGTGTGGGTGTTGTGAGAGAGCCGGGAGGCTGGGGTTTGTGGCTAGGCCTCCCACACTAGAGCGGAGAATGATTATGTACTGCGTTTATTTGGCCCCCAGGATTTGCTGCATTATCCCTATTTCCTTTAATTTGCGGGATTTCTAGTAAATGGGCTTAAAAATAGTTCTGGGCGTGTGGCCAGGGCAGATGTGGGCAGCAGGAGTCTCCCCACCTCCTTCCCTGATGGTGAGTGGGCAGCCCCTGGGTCACCAGGGCCAGCACCTCCTACAGGGCCCCAGGAGCCTGCCTAGGGCCCATGAAGGGCAGGTGCCACACCCCCCTGGACAGGAAGTCAGGCTGGGTCTTGGCCGTGCCAGGGTTGGACTCAGGGTGCCTGTCGAATGCCCAGGAAGGTGGGCAGTGGTCAGGCGTGGTTTGAGAAGGGCTCCCCTGGGGACTCAGGACCTGGCTGCGCTGGATGGAGGCCACCCCAGCTGAGTGTCTCCCGGCTATGCAGAGCGAGGTCCCTGTGGGTGGCTGGGGTCGCTGCAGCCCTTGGCTGTGTTCCCTCTGGGTGCACAGCCCCTTGGAACAGCTGCGTCTCCAGCCCTTCTGGGGTGGCCTAGGGCATCCCCTGGTCCTGCTCTACCCAAGCCTGGCTCTGGAGTGAGCTCCGCCTCGGAGCTGCCCCTTACCTGGCCCTGCAAAGGGCCCCGGGAGCCCTGGCAGGATGCCCCGTCCTGTCCCATCCTGTCCTGTCGTCCCCACGGCCAGCGCTGACCCAGGCCCAGCGCTGACCCTATGCTGCCCCGCCCAGTCCCCCGGCCTGCAGTGCAGGGAGAGGAGGGGGCGGGTATCGAGTCTCGCAGCCTTGTCGTCAAGTCCTGGAACCCAGGCAGCCTGGGTCTACATGGTGAAAGTGGGGGTGCAGGGCCCGGCCCAAGTGCCACCGCCCACAGGTCCCTGCAGCTCCCCCCAGCCAGCAGGCCTGGCGCCGTGTGGGGCCGGGCGTGGGGTGGGGCTGCCTGGGGGTCAGGACTGGCCTGGTGCGTGCACTCCGCCCTGCCCTCGTGGGCTCCTGCCCCGACACATGCAGTGAGGTTGGGCCCAAGGACACGGCCTGTGGTCCCCTGGGCCACCTTGCCAGGGGCACAGAAGTGGGGGCGCCCCTGTGCATGGCCTCTTCTCAGCCCTGTCGCCCCCACCTGCCGCTGATTTAGTACTCCTGTGTCGCTCTGATTTACATCAGATTTTTAAGCATAATTAGGAATGCAGGGCATCTTTGTGTCTTACCTCGCCTCGACTATTTATGGCATGGTATGCAGATGAGGAGCGCTATGAATATTAAAAGATGGGTGTGCTGGGAAGCG
>RJWT010021583.1:0-17525 GCA_004365215.1 Cuniculus paca | reverse complement strand
GAGACTCCAATATTTAAAGATTATGAGATTATTATAGGACAGAAATTAATGTCTTTTCTCTAATTTATCTATTTAAAGCAGTTAGAAAATTACATAAAATTAAGCCAGGCGTGGTGGCTCATGCCTTTAATCCCAGCACTCGGGAGGCTGAGACAGGCGAATCATTGTGAGTTCGAGACCAGCCTGGGCTACAAAGTGAACTCAAGGCCAGCCTGAATGGCATAGTAAGACCCTGTCTCAAAAACAGGGCTGGGGATCTAGCTCAGCGGTCTAAGCGCCTGCCCGGCAAGCACAAAGTCGTGAGTTCAAAAAAAAAAAGTTCCATATTCAAAAATAAAGTCTATGTGCTATAGACAAATGAGTGCTATGGAAAAATATGTAAATTGTGAATTAATATTTAGATAGTAGCATTATAATTCAGTCTTTGATAGCAACATTTTGGTCTGTTTGAGTTGTTCACATTTCTTGTAGTCACAAGAAACTGAATGTGATCAAATTACATGACTCAGTAGCTTTGTTAAGTTGTCCGATTCTGGAGATCAAGCATAAAGCCAATGGTACCTACTAGGTATGATTAAAAAAGTTATAATGAATATTTAATTTTTTGAAATGTATTCCATTATAAGACACATTGCTATTGATCCACCTAAAAAAATTCCCTTGGCTTCAGACACATTTATCCCATCATTCTTGTCACTTTCTAAAGCAGAACATGAAGTCTGGTGTGTCTTTCTTTCCACTCTCACTCTCCTGGCTTCTTTGATGTCCTGCATTCATTCAAAACATTTACCTTTCATGGTAATTTTGACTTTGGTGAGCAGCCAGAAATTGCACAGTGTCAGATACATGAAAACAGTAGATGAGGGCACAATGTAATGTTTTCACGAGGCTATCTTTCCCTTTGATAGCACTTGGCAAAATATTCACTGCATCTTTCTTCATATTTCGTAAAGGCAGTCACAAAAAAGAACTTCTATCTATGCTTCATAAAGTGGCAAGAATGACTAGACAGTAATGTAATAGCAGTCCATCTACTACCAAAAGCATACAAACCTTTATGGCATCTCTTGAAAATATAAGCATGAGGTCCATTAACAGATCAGGTAAGCCATAGCTATTCACTCTAGCAAAATAGTTTTTTCCTTAAATCAAATTGTTATTATAATATTAAATGAATTCTGATTATACAAATTATTAACTTTAGGATAGCTTAAAATAATGAACAAACACAACCTCAATCCCTTTAGGATTTAACTATTTAACTTGTTGACTTATTGTTTGATGTGATTTTTAAATAACTTTGTTTTTTCAGAAAAGCTTTGTGAAGTTCAGAAACAAAGATGAGGAACATTTTCCTCCACAAGTATCTTATGCTTTTGTTTTTAGATATACAGTGCCTGCATCTGTATATTACATTTAAAAGTTGGGACACAAATATGAATAATGACATGATTTTTAAATCTAACATTAACCTGTGTATGTGGTGGCACAATTTTGTAATGATCTAAAAGTTATACTTTTGTTGTAAATTGATCATATATCCTAGCAGTTTGTAATTAGAGACAGTTTTTTTTCTAAGAAAAATGTTTAAGAATTCAAAATATACTATATAGGAATTAGTTTAAAATCTGTTGTTAGCAAAATTTGTAATAGAACTAAAAGATTTTCATCAGAACAATTTATTATGATTTGCTGTATTTTGTTGGATTTAGGTCATCAAGAAAAATTAAGTCTTTGCTAGTTAGGGTTTACTTAGGTACCTGTTTGAAGTTTTGTTTTAAAGTTCTGGTTATATGAACTGCTATTATATGTGATGTGCCTTATTTTAAACAATGCAATTGTCCTGGTAAAACACAGTCAGTCATGATTGTTGTCATAATTTGTGAAAGTAACTAAATAGTTTCACTTAATTGCTACTCTTTTTATTGCTTTTAGTAACTTAATGGCAGGAGCCATATTCCTCCTTCCCTGTAACAGATGACCTTGCTCAGAGGTACATGTCAGTAAAATAGACATTAATTCTTCCAAACACTATTCAAAGTTTTTGGAAGTCTCTTACATTTACTTAAGAAATTTTAATGGTGTTATTGGAATAATATTTTAGTCTTCACTGAAGAAAATGATGTCATTTCTCTTAAATGATAATTAAAATTGTTTTGTAAGAAGTGAAGACTCTCGGTAGATGCTTAATGCAAATTTCTGGCAGAACCAACTTTATTTCACAGAAGTACTTTCTTTTATTTTTTATTAGTGCATGTTTGCAGTGGCTTTCTTTAACTTGGTATGTATGTTTCTTAGTTCAAATCTGTTCAGACTAGATATACTTTGCTAGTTCTAATGTTTTAGGATACTGACTATATCATCTGCTTGTACTGTGTACTCTTCTAATTCTGATATCGTTCAAATTTGTCAACAAGGTTTTTGACACTAATACCAACAGTCTATCATATCCCCTCTAACATGGGACATGGCTGGACTTATTATCGCTGTGGTAAGCTACCTAGGAATAGATGGATAAGGCCACAAATGGTTAATTGGCAAAACCTTCAAAGAGATGAAATTCAGAGGTAAAGTGGGAGCTGTATTGAATCAGAGTCATCTGTGTGTCAACTCTACCATAAATAAGCACAGCTGAAGAGGTTATGAAAGAAGATTCCTGTTCAGGATTTTCTGAAGACAAAAAGCCCTTCCAGCAGTGTAACTGTTGATATCTCTTGACTTAGATTTTCTTTCATATTTGACCTCACAATCTTTAGGGATACCTTTTTAGGGTTAACCATTCAGTTCAACTTTTATGAAATCTACATGCCAGTTTAAAATTATTAGACAGCTAGTCAGATGATAAAATCACCTTCAGGCCTTCAAAACTGAGGGCTGAGCCAAACAGGGGAGGAATTGTGACCAGCATGGCAAAATGGAATTTTAAAAGTTAGCTTTATTGTTTTTTTTACTCTAAAGGTTTTTGTTTGATTCTTTAACTGATAAATATCTAGATATATGTAATTAGTTTTCTCAAATAATAAATACTGATATGAAAGCATAAATAATTTTTAAAGAATTTACTAATATAAATTTAGCATAACTTTTTTCCTATGAGATAATGTTTTTGCAAATCTGAATTTTGTTTTCTTTTTTGGCGGGGAGGTAATACTGAAATTAGAATAGAATAGAACATTGGAATTATTCCATGTCTTTTCTTATATTTGACCAAGGTTTATCTGCTGGCAGTGCTTCGATGCTATTTTTTCCTTGGGTTGATGCTGCCAGTTCTAAACTACCCTGGAAGTGGGACATATTGTATATATCTCCAATTCACAGATATTCTGAAGTTGTCTGGAGAGCTTTCTTATGATCTGATTTCCTTTCATCTCAGGGTTTCATATCACTATATGCTTCCTTCTTTTATTTTGCATCTCTTTACACTGAGAAATTTATGTACTGAGGGAATTGGAAACACGTCTATTTCTGGGAGATGAAATTTTACTTAGCACTAAGTTTTCTTTGGAATAAGAACCCAAGCTATCAAAATCTTTTCTTGGGTTGTTTGCTTTTCCTTTTGTACCACTTCTGAAGGCATGATTTTCTATGCTCTGGTAGCCTCTAAAAGGAACAAGGGTCACCTCAAAACCACAGAGATCTTGAAGCTATTTACTTTGAATTTGGAAATGATATTTTGTCACATTAATGTGCTACAGGATTTAGAAGTTAATAACTATGTTTACAAAAATATTTACAGATCACAATAATGTTGTCAATTATGTATTTATCATTATAGACAAGCAAATGAAAAAAGACCAATGATAGCAAAATGACTTCTGAACCAAGTGAAAATTACAGTCTTACATCTTACATTGGTCTGCCTTTCTCATTCAAATGGTTTTGTAGCATAGAACATTTAAACATTGAAAGTAGAAAAATGACTCATTTATTGAGGGTTTTGGCCAAGAAAAGAAGACTTGCTATTTAATGAGCTTTACTTTATTCTCCCCAGATAGATAATCAAATGGCATAGCCTTCAATCTTGGGAAGATATGGTTGATAAGGGAAGTATAAAGACTCATGAGGTCTGTCTTGTTTGCTCTGAATTCAGTTTGGATGTCTCAAGTTATTCCTTCTTTATGACTGAGTAGTACTCCATTATGTTAAAAAAAAAACCACATCTTTATCTCTGCCTCAGTTGATGGGAATTTGGACTGTTTCCAAGGTTTAACTATTACAGACTGTGTTGCTATAAACATGGGTGTGCGTATGTCTCTGTATGTTACTTTTAATTCTTTCAGGAAGATACCCAGAAGGGAAATAACTGAATCAAATGGAACCTCTAGTTTTAGTTTTTTGAGGAATCTCCACATTGATTTTTACAGTGGTTGACCAGTCTACTTTCCCACCAACAGTGGAGAAGGGTTCTTTTATCACCACAGCCTTGCCAGCATTTGTTATTGATTTATTTGTTGATAATAGCCATTCGTTCTTGAGTGAGATGAAATCTCAGTATTGTTTTAATTTGCATTTTGCAAATGACCGGTGATGTTGAACTTTTTTTATGTGTTTATCTGTTGTTTCTATTTCTTCATTTTGGAAGTGTCTATTCATTTAGATGTCCATTTTTGGATTACATCTTTAAATTCAGAGGTAGAATTTTTTGAGTTCTCTGTGTATTCTAGACAGTAATCCTTTGAGGATCAGCTGGCAAAAATTTTGTCTCTCTATAAGTGTTGTGTGTTTACTCTGTTGGTGATTTCTTTTGCTGTAAAAAGCTTTTTTTAATAAGATGAGAACCCAGTTTTGTAATATTTCTCGTGCAATCAGGGTTTTGTTCATAAAGTCTTTCCCTACACCTATGTCTTCAAGAGTTCTACCTATTTTCACTTCCAGCAGGTTTAGAGTTTCTGTTTTAATATTTAGATATTTGATCCATTTTGATTTTAACTTGATGTTTGGTGAGAAATATGAATCTAGTCTTTGGATGCACCTTAAAACTACTCTTAAGTGAAACAAATTGGACATACATTGTTTCTTTGACATGAGAAATAGAAAATGTAAGTAGGTACCAAAATGTATAATAGATAATAAATATTGTGAAACAGAAAATATTCCAATAGGAAGGGGAACTAGGGAAAATGGAAGGAAAAGGAAAGAAGGGAAAAGAAAACAACGATAAAAGGGAATAAATGGAAGAAAAACCTTTGTAAATAAAGAGAAAATGAGGGGTTGAAGGAAGGGGAGGGGAATGGGAAAAAAAGATGAATCAAGGTGTAAATTCTCTATGATGAATGTGGTCATTATGTATATCTAAAATGGACCAATAAACTTAATTAAAATAAAATAAAGTAAAATTTTAGAGCTAAGATGCAACACACTTCCTCTAAGGAGCCAAACTAAAGGAAACAAATAAACACATACATGTGCAGTGTTAAAAACAGACTCCCTTGAGGTGTAGCACTTCACAATTCTATGGCTTTCTTTTATGGCTCCCTAAACGTCACCTGCTGGTTGTTGGAAGTTCTCAGAAAGCTCCTTCTGCATGTACCCAGTAAAAATCTTAACTTTCACTGAAAGTCACATTCACACCTAATTTCTAAGCAAATGAAACCAGACTGGCTCCTGCCATAATGTTCCAGAGTTTAAATGCCATCCAGAGGAGCAAAGGATGATGATAAACCCCAGTGAGACAATTTCCTAACGGGTTCTTTTGTCACCACAAAGTCCCACGATGCTGCAGCTGCTGCTTCTACCCTGATGGACTAGCTGTCACACACTGGGTTGTACCCTTGATGTTCTAGAATATTCAATATATTCTCTGAAAACTTTGATTCACTAAAATCTGTAAAATTCTAAGCAATAAAAATGCATGCTATCAACGTCTTAGAAGCATCTCTCAGAATACAGTTTATAATGTTCCTCAAGATGGTATATAATGGATTTCTCATACAAGTAAATGACAGGCAAAACACTTTGAACTGTATAAAAGTAAGTTTGTATACTGCAACCCTTCATTTAAGAAACTTAAATATGTTACTATTGTGAATCTCCTGAAAATAAAATGTGATTTTCTACTCCACCAAAGAATATTAGTCCATAGTATTCCTATTTGTGAGGTTTCTGATAGCAATAACTTTCCAAAAAATATTGTTTCAGAAAACTGTCTTAGATTTTTTTATGAAGACAACTATTTTATGGTTGAATATTGAGTAGGTTGTTGTTTTAAGTGTTCATATGCAACCTCTATCTCTCTATTTTACCCAAAAACTTTAAAAATAACTGTAAAATTACTTTCCAAGAAAGTATGCAACATTTTAAAAATACTATTAAAAACTAGGTTATGAAGGTAAAAGTATAGCAGCTGGTTGGAGAAATGTTTTAATAATTTAAAATATTTTGCAAATATGTATTTTAAAATTTATCTGTAGATTTTTTAAATGAATATCTTACTTCAGGCATCTTTCATAGATTGCTCTGGTGATTTTTTTTCAGTTCTCTTTGTCTACATCTCAATATATCAGAATCATGCCTTTAAGATCTGATTCACCATAATTTGTTTGTGTTTCTGTTTTTATTAGCTGAATAGATATGAACAACTCAAGATAGATATGAACAACTCATGAACTTCAAAGTTCAATTTCTTTATATTTAAAACAAGAATAATAGCCAACATATATTTTTGACACATTTATTGATTGTGGTAGAATTAAAATGCCTATTAAATATCTGGTATGCATAAAAATAAAGTGTACAACATATAAACTTTTATGTCTATTTAAGAATATCAGAAATACTGTTATACTATTCACAGAATTTCATCAAAAGAAGAAGCACATATGCTTCCAATTAACAGTAGTATCACAGTTTGGAAGAAAATCCAAAAATGTATCAAATTTTGTTCCCTAGATGATCAAACGTGGGAGAATTGTATTTGGAATGAAATTCTGTATTGAATTGGTGGATTTATCCCCATTGCTCAGTGTTTTTTCCTTTTAAATTAGCTACCCATTTGAAGGATTGTCCTACCAGGGTACAACAAGAAATCAAGACAGTTGCCTAAGTAATGTACAATAATCTTAATTTAGTGAAACATTTTTCTGTACAATCTTATAATATTCTTGTACTTATTTTTTCATAACATTCATCAGACAAGAAATTATCTATGTATATTTTTGCTTCTGTGCTAAACAGCATCACCAGACACCATACCTTTTTTGGTTGGAACCACATCTCAAACTTCTATCTAAGTACCTGGTGCACAGTGAGAGTGCTCTCAGGATTAATACTACTGAGGGATTGTACATTATTTGCTATTTGTAGCAACGTGTGCATTTTGTTATGTCTAAATTATGGATATAGTGCCTCCCAGTATGCACAGTAGTTCCTAGCTCAGAAATAAAAAGTAAAAAATCATGAAAATAAACTTAGGTAGCTAAGAAAAATGTGTCTCATGACATTTTTGTTTCTTAAAAAATTCTAAAATCAATGTAACAAAATGATCATGCATATTTAAAGTTGCCCTATAAAAAACAGAAAAAGATGTGTCTTCCGATGTGGCTTATAGGAGCCTATGTGCGGAAGCTCATAGGCAGAGATAGTAGTCAGAAAATATGAGAAAACAGTGAAGAAAGCTGATAATATGAGAAACAGGTATGAGAGAATTCAAAGATAAAAATTGACCAATGGTGTCTTTAGTACAAAAGAGAAATAACTGGTCACAGATAATTTAGTATATCAACCATGCATTTTGCTTAAGAAGAGCATCTAGATATCAGTTCCATAAGCCTTAAGGGATTTTGGAAAGCATGGCAGCTGAATGGTTCAACATGGGTCATGCTAACACAAGGCAGTATTGCAAAAATGATTGCAGCCATTCTACTCTTTAACTTACGTGATTTGTGTCTCAGAGAGTGCATTAGCATTAAGATAATGAGGCTAGCATTTGCTTTAGTTTCATCATTTTTTTTAAAAAGGAGGATCAAGCTATAACCAGTTAATACTTCCTATCAAGAAACAGTTCCATATGCAGAACCATTTTTAGGATAATTTAACGTCAATTTTTTTTATCATCTCTTTCTCTTTATTAAACTTACTCCAGAGCTCCTACTCCTATTTTCCGTATCCTGCTGATGATTCCTTAAATCTACTTTGTGGTGTTCTAGGAACTACTATGTATACCGGTAGGCAGTATATCCATAATTTAGACATAACTAAATGCACACTTTGCTAAAGTAGAAATGCTTTCTGTGATTATCTTAGACTTCAATTTATTTTTAAAAAAAAGAAAAATAAAAAAGAAAAGAAAAGCGAAAAGAAAAGAAAAGAAAAAAAGAAACTCATTTTTCTTACTTTTGGCTAACTATACCTTCAGGTACAGTTACTTGTACATGCAAAGAAATTGCAAGCTTTAGTGATAAAGAACTAAATAAATAGAAATAAAATTATTTTGAAGAGAAGCCTGATGCTATTAAAGTTGAGAAATGTGATAACAGAGTACTCTTTGGAAACGCAAAAACTAACTTGTGTTCAGATCAACAAATATGACCACAAGAAGAAAACTATTATGAGTTTCAAAGATAAAATTGACTAGAGGACTGGAAAATGTATGTTTCTTTTTGCTAATACTACCCTCTAGTGGAATAAAGTCCAACAAAATAAGAGCGTGGTTTTGTAGAGTTGAGTTCATCTTAAATTTACTGCATAACAGAGTATTTGTGCAGAAACAGATTTATGTACATTTTTCTTTGGTTGTCCCTGAAGCATAAATGTAATGAACTATTGATTATGCTTGTTGGCATTGCATTTCAATAAATTTTCTGATTTGAAGGAATGCTTTGTGGAAGAACTATGGGCAAATGACTATGCACTGTAGCCACAATAAAAGATTACAACCCTGAAATATGTACAATATGCCATAAAAAGAAATACGGCTACAATATAACTTTATTGAATTATTCTTCATCCTGTCAGTGGTCAGAGAAATGAAGGGGGAGGAGTAACAATCTTTTAATGGTCTTCATTTATTTATTGTTTTACATTTGTGTGTAATCAGTTTTTGTAGAATAGATTATAAAAGTATCCACTGTGCATTCATTTAGAAGATGAATCCAATGTATACTTCTGCAGGAAAAAAAGCCACCATAGCCAACATTATAAAAAACAATATTGATACAATTATAAAATCACATTTTCTCTGTAGCATCAAATTTTCCAAAATATACCTCATAGTAATATTTAAAAGTTTTTCTGGTGGGTGGCAGTTAAAGAAAATTCATAAGAGTTGATTCAGCTTTAGAAACTAATATAGAAAAAGTTGAGTTTTTTAACCTTCAGATGCTACCATTTAAGAATGAAAAAATATTCCCACTGTTTTAGTTACAAGATGCATTCCTTAAATTACTCAACACTATAGAATGGGCAGGAGAAATTGTGTGAAAATTCTTTCCACAGTACCTTCTGCCTGGATCCCTCAGACCAATGCCCAAACACCCCTTATTAAAGAGAATCAATGTTTCCCAAACTCCTACTTGTTTATATCCTTTTCTTATTCATTTATACAGAAAATCTTTCTCTTGCACAAAGAAGAATCCACCATATGTCAAAAGGAAGTGATATATTTTGTTTTTCATTTGTCTAACAAGATATATTTCTTATTAGGGTCTGCAGGTTTTTCACGTTCATAACTCACAAGTCTATTATGAACATTGAAAGAAACTTTTTAAGTGTAAGAGATAATTACTCTGATTCTTTTGCAAAAAGTGAAGTTTACAGTTGGTTAATTGCACTGTGAGGAAAAATTGCTGTGCCTGGATAAACATCAAAGACTATGTTGAACTTTTTATTTTCTATTTTGTTGTTTAGTTCCAAATGAGAAAAAAGTTACTGGGGTCGGGGGGGGGAGTGCATAATTAGCAAATTTAGCTTTTTACCTAGATATGTTTGACCAAGAGTACCTACCTAAGTACATAAAACACTGCAAATTACGATTAAATACAAAATAATAATACAGCTATTTTGGCTAACATCATTTATTGAGAAAAATGATGTGATTCTCCATAAATTATAAA
Source organism: Cuniculus paca (assembly GCA_004365215.1). Taxonomy (NCBI): domain Eukaryota; kingdom Metazoa; phylum Chordata; class Mammalia; order Rodentia; family Cuniculidae; genus Cuniculus; species Cuniculus paca. Next base: position 7,476 of record RJWT010021583.1, on the reverse strand, counting down.
ATGTTTCAGAAAAAAGAATGATCTTGCTTTCAGAGGAGAGGATTTCTTGTTTCATCTCTGCCATATACATAGGTTTATTCAAGCAAAGTCAGTTTTCTTTCTGGATTTTCATCTTTACTGGTAAAATGGCAGTTTAGTCATAAGTACAGGAAGTTACTACAGTATTCCCCACCCCTCACACTGACTATAAAAGTGGGAGGCACTTAATAAATAAATATTGAATTAGTGACATTAAATAAGTGACAATACACATGTATCTCCAAACTGCAAAAATTAAATACAATGCCTATAAATTTCTTTGAATTAAATCTTTAAGAAAATTAACACAGCTTCCTGTCTGTAAGTATATATAAGCTTTAATGTCATTATTGTACTGTGCTGGAGGGAAAAGTCCCTTTTATCTTTTATATTTATAAGAATAAAAACAAGAATCAAAGTATATTTCACAGTTTATATATGAAATATTCTAATTAATATCATGCTATGTAAAATAATTTATAAATGCTATGGAAATATAAAATTTATCTTTTTGAAAAGCAACAACAAAATACAAAATATCATCTTCTACTCATAGAATTTTACTTTTAAGAAATTGTTTTCTGGGCTGGAGATATAGCACAGCAGCACAGTGCCTGCCTGTAAAGCATGAGGTCCTGAGTTTGATTATTGGTATCAAAGAAAGAAAGAAAGAAATTGTTTTCTTCTTTTCAACAAGTTACAATTTTATGTCGTACTTTTAGAAGAATATTAAAGAAAACTTCAGGCTTCATTTCAACCTCTGAAAGGTGCATCTTAAGGTGAGACTGTTCACTTCAGTGAAATGGTCTTCAGTGGATATGCATTAATATTATATAGGAACTCTGGCAGTTTCCTCTAAAATGCATGTGAGGAGTAAGAGTAAGAGAATTGAGTGGATGAAAGGGTGACAGGGGCAAATGGGGTATGTGATAATAGCTGTAATCAATGTAGTGACTGTGTCTCTAGCCTGTCTTCAACTGAAGCACTAACCTCTTAATTGTGTTTACAGGATATGAATGATTATCCTCCGATATTTAGTAAACGAATCTACAAAGGGATGGTGGCTCCAGATGCGGTCAAGGGTACACCTATCACAGCAGTTTATGCTGAAGATGCAGACCCTCCTGTAAGTAAAAGACATTGATTAGTACTTTGAGCTGTAGACAGGAAAAATTTTAACTCTTGTAGGTGACCTAGTTTCCAAAACAGCAAAGGTGGTCCATGAGTGTTTCACTCTCAGCCATTTAAATACCTTTGCTCATTGCATCCACAGGTAAAGATCTTATTTTGAAAAATGATCATTAAACTTAGGCAATTAGAGATAGGACTTTCTGTTAAAATTCAGATTTACTATTTTATCAGTTTATCTAGTGCCAATGATAAATATATGTGGAAAGAATTGTCTATATTTGGAGTCACCATTTTTATAGTCTCTTATTTAGAACGTTATAGGCTTAGTTTAGTATCAACAGGTTTCATACGTGTATATTTCTGCCTTTTTTCATGAAGAAGCAGTATTTTGTTACAAATTTTAAATCAACACATAACATAAAGCTTGGGGGATATAGCTCAGTAGCCCAAGTGCAAGGTCCTTAGTTTCCTGGTGAAAAAAACAAAAACAAAAACAAAAACCTAAATACAAAATCAAAAAATCTAACATAAACTTATAAGACTTGTTTGAATGTGTTTACTTTAGAAAACTAAAATCTTAGTATTACTTCTTGATCATTATTAATATGTTTTTTAATCATACAGAACTTTACCCATTTTGAGATAACCCAAATTATCATTCAAGATAGAATTTTTAACTAAAATAGTGTGGCAGAAGTGATGTAAATTTCCCTTAATGGTGTTTCACTTTTGCATTTAAAATAACAAAAAAGTAATAGTACCTTCCTAAAAGTACTTCCTATAAAAATCTAGAATGCTTAATAAAAATTCTTTATTCAACTAAGTGCTAAATAGTGGACATTTCATATTTTATTTTTAGTTATCTCACATCACCTAAGTCAGTGCCCGATAGTTTCTAGGAAAATATAGATAAAATTTCAAATGAACCATTTTTGAAAAGTAAGAAAATTTTCACTCATTTTTAAAATTTTTTTTATTCACACATGTTTGCAATGAGTGATGATTATATTCATCACATGGAGTTAGTACAGGTACCCATCTTAATTCTTCTTATGTTTCCTTCTCTTCTCCCTCCCTCCATTTCTTTGTCTTCTTCTATAAGTGATTTATAAATTTTGCTTTAGACTGATAACATAAACAGTATTTCCATAACAATTTTATTTAATAAAATGTGAATGATAGTCACAACATTTTCAACTTCAATTGTGATAGGGGATATAAAGACTATATGTGATTATAAGGTCTTGGAAAATAATGTTAACATGAAAGCAATGACTTTTAACTCAGAAGTGCCTTTGCCTACAAGTGCTCAAATGTCTCTGAATTAGATTTATATCATCTTGGGAAATATGATAGACAAAATTTCATACTCTTGAACCCACCAATAAAGATAGTTAATATGAACTGATGGTTAATTTATTTTTTAAGTAAACTGTGACAGTTCAAAAATATTTTGAAACTAGTAGTATGCATTCAGTTCTATTCGCCATATGTTTTGAGCATCAGTTGCATATTATTCACTGTGATAACTGGTTTTGGTCTCAAGATACTGACAATCTTATGAAAAGACAAAATTAATAGTTATAACACAGTGTATGAAATGAGTGTATGCAAACACAATATTTTGACATGCTTACTTCTAAAAAAATTACTAATGGGGAATTTAAAATAGTGTTAAGTCTAATGGCATTAATGATAAGTGATTAAAAGTAGTGGTGTTGTTCACTCATACCTTTGGCTTTGGTGTGTGGTTTGACATTTAGATCACATTCATCAGTATGAGACAAGGTGTCTTGGTTTGTGGCCCGGTTTTTTAAAGTTAAAGTACTTATTTAGAAAAGTCTCCGTTTTCAGACCCTGAAGCTCTTTTACATAAAAAAATTAGCAGTCTTAAATTCTAAATTTTTACATTTCACATGATGTTGACTTTAGAGAAAAGATGAATGCAAGAAGTAATTTAATTGAAGTACTGATTTTGCTTGTTTCAGTATGTATTCCTCAGATTCGGTTTCAATTCTTTAAATATTAACAATCTGTTAGTGTAAATGAAGTTCATAATCGAACTTTTGAATCATTTTATAAATGAGTGTATTAAATAAGCATAGTCACAATTTGGCTGTACACATGATAAGCCTAAATAAAAGCTCAATTTCAAGAAAATTTTTAGAAGCTGGGCATTATAGTACATAACTTTCAAAAATACTATGTTTTACAATTATTCTTATTTTATGTAGGTGCCATAAAGACACAATAAATATTTAAGAGATGATCTTGCCAAGTATTTTCTATTCTGCTATTATTATAAATGTTTATTAACTAAAAGGAAAAAGTTTTAATTTCATTCTCTTCAGAATTTCAGTACTTGAGGCTGTAACTATCTATTATCATACTGTGTGTTTAGTTAAATCTCTCTTCCAAACATAAGTCCTGGGCAAGAATTGAAATTTATTCTAGTTCAAATTTCTATATCTAACTCAGAGACTGGTACTCAGTTATCTACTAGGAAAATTTTCAACATGATTGAATAGATGCATAAACTAATGGTTATTTCTGTGCTCTTCAATTTGGGCATTATGTACCAGATCCTAAGAAATTTGGTTTTATATGATTCTAGGAAACTTTCATAATATCTCTAAGCCTTAATTTGGGTACTCGAGGCTGAAAAGTGAATAACGTGAAGTGCATTGATATTTAGTATAGCTTCTGATCTATCATATCTTAGATGTTTTTGCTATTAAGCAACAATATTTTTCATTTATAGAGGTTGAACACATCTCTTTGTAAAGTGAAAAGCAACCATTTTTAACTAGAAAGTAGTAACAATAAAACACTTTGTAAGTATCAAAAGAAAATACAACAGTTTGGTCTGAAAGCTAGAGAGCATTACGTTGAATAGAAATTAAGAATTACAAAATCATGTAGAGATTTTCCCTGCACTGAAGTTTGGACTTTATTTTCTGCCTTGCCTTTGTGACAGAATTGGCATTATGTAGTTCACAGGAGATATGAGTAGTAAGTGATTGATCATTTTGAGTATTAAAAGCTGCTAACCTTTTCTTTCTCTTCATCATGAATTTCTCACTTCAAGTTTCCATAAATCAAAATTGCAAGTGTGATTTCTATTTGCATATTTTTATTTTGTCTGTTACTGCAAGTCAGAACCTTTCATACTGGAGATCTGTTTGTGAGCAATGCTTGACAAATTAGAATCCTGTATGAGCAAGTAGATATCAAACAATTGAAGTGAATAAATGGAGTTCATTTTTTGCTCATTTTCAATAAATGAAGTATTGTTAATCCATGAAGGCTTACTAGTCACACTTAGACAATGCTTTTCAATTAAAGCATTTTAGAAATTTGTTACATTCTTGTTTGCTTAAGATAGTAATTGGAACATGTTTAAAATTAGTAATTTTGACAAACTTTTATACTTACATATATAACTTTGTGAAAATTGTATGGTCATTGAAATCTTTTTCTAGGCATTGATAATGATTTACGAAATAAATATACATTATAAAAATCTAAGTTTTCCATAGAAATTGGTTTAAAAATAATTTCCAAATGTTAAGTATCCTTACTATACTTTTTTTTAACAGAAAACATATAAAGATAAATTTGTTGCAAGTGTGGGGGTTTTTCTTTTTTTCTGTTGTGATTTTGATCCTTAGCCTTTTCAGAGTTCAGATATGTTAAAGAAGGCATTATCTGCAGAGCATTTTCACAACTGTTTTACCACCCATATCAATCTTCCAAGTGTACTTTTGCTAATCTCTAGAAAATGAAAAAAGTGGCCAGCCTTCATTCTTTTCTATGATGCATACCTTGTGTTTTACTACAATGTCGTGATGTCACCAATGGACACAGTTAATTATGGTTATCTTCTCAAAGTATTTAAACCTCCAAATAGGCATTCTGTCACAATTTATTGGCAGAGAGCATAGCAGTAGAAGAAAAGCAATAACAGATTTTATCCATAATTTGCTGCTTGTTTTTTGTGACATAGTGAAACTTAGAGACAGAAATTTTATAACATTTCATTTTAATCTCCAGATTATATGACTCATCTGTGTCATTTTTCTTTAGTATATCTACTGATTTGTTTTTCGTTATTCACCATAGACTGACTGGTGATAGGATGCTGTATCAATTCAAGTTGTTGCTAGCAATGTATCAAAAACTCTGGTTTTAAAGATCAGCAGCTACTAACTATGATTGCTGATCCTTGGGCCTCAGGTAGGGAAAGTTTGTACAGCTCAGTGGTTCTTTTCTTCACATCAAAGCTAAATAGGGAAATAATCAAGAACAGTTTTCACTGTGAATGTCAGGTTGTGAAATCTGAGATGATGTAGCCCCAGTCTGAGTCCCTTTGGTCTCAAATACTTAATTAGAGAGAAAGTACACCATGAAATAGTTGGGGTTTAATCATTAAAATGTCAATGGGTTATAATTATGTTTGAAAGTGTAAATGGATATAAAAAGGAAAGTTTGATAAGAAAGTATAAGCATCATTAAGAGCTAGAAAAGTGTGTCTGTGTGTTTTAAAAATCGTGTTTATTTTTACTTTCTGTGACATATATAATATTATATAGCACTATAATTAGTAGTTATGTCACTTGGTTAATTTTTCATATCACTTGTGATTGACATTAGATTAATCATTTTGGATATAAATATTGCTCTTCTAAGGTAGAAACTGTGATACTTACCAGGGCTCTAGGTATATTCTTCTTTTATGATAAATGGAAATGTGCATAAATGTGTTTCAATCTACTTAAAGCATCTCTCATGCTCTATGATGTACCAATAATTTACATCTTCATTTGTTTTCTTTTGGTGGGAATAAGGCTCATGAAATCAAGTTCACAATACATGATAGGTTTTTGAGGGGATAGAGTGAAATATAATAGATTTTCTTTGGAGTTTACTCATAGGCTTTCCTCATAGTTTAAATGGTACAAATTTTTTTTCTGAATTTATTGTTAGATGAAATCAAAACAGATGCCCTGAAAGTGAATCTTTTGTTTTTATGATCTGGATTCTTGGCCCTTAACACTATCTAACCTAAGGTATTGATAACTCTTGGTCCTATTCTTAAGACCCTTTTCAGTTATTTTATCTTCTTGAATGTTGCTATGTTGTAATAATCAACTTAAAATCAAACACAGGCCTAGCACACCCTAGACACTTCCTAATACTTATTGAATGAACAGGTATGGAAAAAGGTATTATGGGTTGAATAAATATAAGTATATGGTAGACTGGAGAAAGAGGTAAAGCCATTATAATGTCTATGAAAGATGCCAGAAAGTTACTCACAGAATAGAGAAGTGAATGTGTTTTGATATATTCTGATTCTATTCCAGACAGCATTTCTACTTTTTAATACATAGGGGAGTCATTTGACAGAACATAGAAAAAGTTGGCAGAGGATATGTATCCAAAAATTAGAGTCAAAAATTCGTATGTCCATCAATTTATATAACATGATTTGAATTATGTCTGATTCTGTAAATATCAACCATTTAAAAGAAGGCATTAGAGTTCTAACCCTTTAGAACTTTAAAATCTTTGAAATGTAAAGCAGCTGGAAGGATGGGACCTCTTCCCAAACCAGCAACATTGTAAGGAGTTCCTCAGGTAGACACAGTTTTACCACAGTTGTTTGGGCCCGTGTCCGAATTGTTTGCCTGGTTTTTTAAAAGATCAGGAATGGCTCAACAGAAATGACCGGATTAAAACATTAGAGAAGAATGCAGATATAGGCATCACCTCAATAGAAGTTGAAGCACTAAAAGTAAAGTAAATTCATATTCTAAGACAAAAAAATCATAGACAAGAGGGAAAAGTGAAAAATAACTGGAAATTTGGAGATACATTAGAGGATAAAGTAATAAGATTCAGAGAAAGCAAGTCCTAAAAGTGTGGTGCAGAAATTAGCCACTGATGTGTTACAAATGAAAAGACACATTCAATGAAGAGAAAAGAAATGAATGGAGAAGGACTTTGCATACATAGCCCAAAGACTAAAATCTATCTAAACAAAGAACTATAATTCTGTTCATTAGAAGTTGAGGGACAACACTGATGATAAATTGGCTTCTGGTCCCTTAACACTGTTTCCTTTTTCTTTTTCATGTATTTGTGTTATTTTGATGTATGAATTTTATTTTTGGGTTATTTAGTTCTCTTGACATTATTAGTTTAATTTTATTGTATTTTCTTTGAAAATACAATATTCTCCATATTCTCCGTAAAATCATTTATGGATTTTTTATTATATTTTACATACATTTACAGTTCACATTTATATTTATTTCATGCATA
>RJWT010021582.1:0-17518 GCA_004365215.1 Cuniculus paca | reverse complement strand
TGCATACATTGATTATAAGTTTTGAAGATAATATTCTTTGATTTGCTTAGATTTTACACTAAAAAAGAATTTCGTAGTTAGTAGAAAACCCATCTATCGTTAATACCCCCTTATGATAAATTTTATCTTTAAGAATAGTTTTAGATTTACAAATTACTAAGATAGTACAGAACTCTCATTTACTCTTATAACAAAATTTCCCCTATTAACATGTTACATCAGCATAGTACATTTATAGCAGTATGACACGTTATTGTTATCTGAAGTCCGTAGTTTCTTCAAATTTCCTTAGTTTTTACCTAATATCCTTTTGTGGTTCTAGGTTCCCATCTGGATACCACATTATCGTCAGTTGTCCCATTAGTCATTTATCCTGTCTTAAATAACTTTTGGTTGTTACTCTTTCCCAGACTTTGCTTTTGATGACCTTGAGAGTTTTGCCCTGACCTTTTTTAATAGAGAATTTACCTTAATACTAGGGTTGCTATTGTATGTGAAGGATTAAATAAACAGGTATCTGTTTGTCCACACATTAAATAGACTTATTTGCTACTTAGATGTTTAGTATTCTAGTTCTAAAGAAATCACAGATTAAAAGATATATTTCATTTCTCATTAGGTTAAAAAGTAATAAAATTTGGATATAAATGAAAAAGAATTTGACATAGTAAAAATTTCTGAATAGCTTTTGTGGGATAAAGAAATCTAGATACCTAGTGGTGGTGAGAAATTAAATTTCTTCTCAATGATTCAATAGGATACAGGACTTAATTTGTTTGAAGAAAATAAAGGAGGCCTAGAATGAGGGGAGATTTAAGTTTTTATTTTTTTTCTTGATACTGAGGATTGAATTCAAAGCCTACTGGGCTCTGTGCAAGTGCTTTCCCAGCCAGACTGAAGCTTTAAATGGAGTTATCGGTGAAGATCTCATTGGCAAGGTAACATTTGATCAATAGGAAAAAAGGGAAGGTGTGAGCCATGGAGGAGATCTCTGAGGGAAGAACATTCCAGAAGAATCAGTAAGTGCCCAGACACAGGGTGATGAAGCATGTCCAGAGTACTCTAGAATTAGTGAGGCCAGTGGGAAGCTATTGCAGTCATCTAGGCAAATACTGGAGGTAGCTTGAATCTTGGTTAGTAACACTGAACGTGTTTTCTTTAAAAAATTTATTTAAAAATTTTAATACAATCTTTGCCTAATCCCCACTCTCATTAGCTTAAAGTGATTTAAGCATAATTTGCATATGTTTTGAAGGTAGAAACCCCAAAATTTACTCATGGATTAGATACAGAATCAGAGAAGATGCTAAGGATGACCTGAAGGATTTTGGCTGGAGTAACTGGAAAGATGGAGTTGTTATTTAAAGAGATTATAGGCAAGAGGATCATATTTTTGACTGAGGCCGAGATGCGGTGGAAAAACTCTGGTTTGATTTTGGGTATGTTTGAGATACCTGTTAGACATCTGACTAGAGCTTTCAGGAAAACATTTCCATATGAGTCTGACCAACAGGAATACATGTGCTGGAGATATATTTGGGTGCTCATAGTACTGTATGTGATAGTATTAAAACCATGATACTGGGGGCTGCAGTATAGCTAAGTCCCTAGTAATTAAAAAAAAGAAAGAAAGGAAAAGAAGGAAAGAAAAAGATGGTAGAAAATTTTGAAACAATGAGGCACAACTCATTTGAGTAAAAGTGGAGAAATGTCAAGGCATGGTGGTACACACCTGTAATCCCAGCGCTCAGGAGACTGAGACAGGAAGATTGTCATGAGTGTGAGGAAAGGTTGTATTACATTGCAAGATCTGTCTCAAAAAAGGAAACAAAAGTGGTGAAATACTTGGGAGGCTGAGGCAGGAGAATTACTGCGAGTTTGAGGCCAGCCTGAGTTACAAAGTGAATTCAAAGCCAGCTTGAACTGCATAGTGAAACCCTGTCTCAAAAAGACAAAAACAAAAAACAAAACAAAACAAACAAACCCCCCAAAACCCCAAACAAAACCAAAAAGGGTATCCAAATGGAGGAAGCATTTTCTGTGCATGAGCAAATATACTATGTGAAAGAATAGTAACATGTTTGTGTGCTTCTAGGAATGGCCTACGAAACATGAAATAATGAGTGACATAGAGAATGGAGACAATTTCGAACTGTCCATGAGTAGATGAGACGGGATCTAGTTTACAAATGGAGAATTTGACTTTTGATAGGAATGTGATACTTCCTCTGTAGTAATCAGGGCTGACTGAGAACATGGGGTAGATATAGGTAGGTGGAGGAAATTATCTTCGTGTTGTATCTGATTTCTTAATAAGGGTGAGGTTTGGGGAGGTGTAGTTGGGAGCATGAAGTAATTCTCTAGCAGAATGGATTAGAGAAACGTAGAAATGTTGAGGTATCCGAAAGGCTGCTTAAAATTCTGGTCATGAATTAAAACATGGCTGAATGATTTTTGTGTTCACCTGAATGGGTGTAGGCATGGAGTAGGCAGATAGTTGGTTTTAACCAGGCTTGAGGTTTTGACTGATGAGCACAGCGTTACATAGCGTATTTACAGGTTCTGGGGTCAAGGTTATGGACGTCTTGGGGAGGTTGTTACTCTGCTTATCACACTGGAAGTTTGATAATGAGCAGTTGGAAATTTAAAATTGAAATACAGGATGAAAAATAGATTTATTTCATAGACCTTTATTAAGCTTATAACCTGGGCCAATTACTTTGCCACATCCTGAGGCTTTAAAGATACAATTCTTCCCTATTATCTCTTGTTTAAAAGGGGTATGCACATGTAAATAAACAGTCAATATGTAAGGACTACAACTAATGTAGAAGGTAGGCATCAGTCAGAATAATTTTCTTTGAGATTAGGAGTGGGAAGTTTTTCTTCAGGTAAAGAAGATGTACAAGGTAGTGCTTTTTGGTAGTACAAATGATGCCTTATCCCTGACAGAGAGACAGGTTTCTTATCCCTGAAAAAGAGAGATACGATTCAGTGTAAAGGAGAAATCAAGTTATAAAAGACTTTGTACTGCAACATTATAAAGTGAGACTTTGTTATGTATGAAAAGTTATTAGAGGCTTTGAATTTTAATTTAATTTAATTCAATTTTATTTATTTATTTATTTATTTTTGAGACAAGTTTTCACTTTGTCGTTCAGGCTGGCTTTGATTCACTGTATAACCAGGGTGGGTTGGTGATCTTCTTGCCTCAGCCTCCCAAATGCTGGAATTACAGGCGTGCACCACCAAGCCCAGCTCAATTAGGATATTATCTAACAATAGATAAGAAATAAAGGCATACACTAGGTAAAGTTACGCAGTATAGTTAAGGAGAAAAGAAGAGGTTTAAAAGATAATTCAGGAGTGGATTGACAGGACTTGATAACAGTTAGATTTGAAAAGTGGGAGGTTAGAGGAAGAGTCAAGATGTTATCTAGATGCCTTCCAAAATTTTGAGACTCACTATAAGGGAAGTGTCTGTGGTACATGTTCTAAGATATGGTATTACTTTAGGTGAGAATCTGAGTGATTCATTGTCTTGTAGTCCTTTGGAAATGTTAAGATTGGTTTAATTAGTACTGAGCTAGGAGTTAAGGTTGATGTGAACATTGTAGATGCTTAGGTTGACTTAAAAAAGAAGGGATAATTATTTGCATTATAGAAAACATTCATCTCAATAATTGTTGCATAGCAAAATAGAGTTAAATACTTAAATTTTTATGTAAATTATAAATTTACACAACTTCACAAATAATGTTTGGAAAACACTGTACATATAAGTTATTATCTAGGTATGTATTTAAATAATTGCTTTAGAAGTTCTAGATTGCTTAGCTGTTGATTTACTGTAGTTTGTGGAACTTTTAAGTCTGTGCCACTAATACTAGTAGCTGTTGTTTATTAAGTACTTTTCATGTGCTCCGCTAAGCTCTGTGTTGATTTTCCCATTTAATCTTTACAAACAACCATATGGGTAAGTATTCTCATGAAGAAGCTGAGTTGAGAAATGTCCTGAACTTGGAAAGGTTGCATGTACAATGAAATAAACAGGAGTTAAAATTAAGAGAGTTTGAATCTGAAGTCTGCTTTTCATGACTATGCTGTTTTATCATTAAACTTTGTTTCCTTTTGTTTACTATAACATAGTCATTTTTAAAACATAACATTTTGATTCTTTGCTGCATTTTGAATCTAAAACTAGTAGAGTCTTGTCCTTATACTTGGTGAGTGTGATTTTTATTGAATCATTGATCATTGATTATAATGTTAAGCCATCTTTTAGTCAAGAGTTGACATTATGGATTACTCCTTACAATATTTTGATCAATAACAATGCTTGTAGCTGTAACTGTTTTTTGAAGGATTGTATTTTGCATTTAAATGTAGGAAATACTGAATATAAACAGTGTGACAGCTTTGTTGAGTACTAGACACTTTACGGTAACATGAAAAATGTGTGTCAAGTAGCTAAGAGTAGATAAATCTTGGATATTTCTAATTTGAGATTACAGAATGTTTTGTAATGTTTTACCAAATGCAGATTTGGTACTGTATTGCTGGCTGTTATTCATGCTATAGTAATCTTCTACAGCCTGTTTTTTTTTTTGGAAAATGATAAAGCTACATTTGCTTCTATTCATGACTCTTCTATAGCGTTTTATCTCTTTGCCTATATTTAAACCTAGAATTATTAAGCTATGTGTCTGTCTCAGTTACTTTTTTCTCATTGCTAAGACAAAATACCTGAAGCCCAAAATGAAGAAAGGAAAGGTTTGTTTAGCTTACAGTTTTTTTAGAGCTTTCAGTCTATACTCAGCTGGTTCCAAGGCAGGGTGGCATGGCTGAGGGGCAACCATTCATGGCAGCTGCAAGCAACAAGAGGGAAAAGGCAAAAGGGAGAAGCAGGTCTCCTTCCCTCCCTTATATTGTATGCTGGTTGCCTGCCCTTGGTTGGGTGTAGCACTGCCAGTCCCAGCACTAGACAATAAACCAATCACAAATGCTAGATTCAGCTGCCTCTGTGACTGCATGAGACATTGGGGGGACATTTAAACACAAATCGCAACAGTGTCTTTTATGACTACTAGATATGATGTCCTTTGTCAGCTAGTTATGGACCTCACTTTTAAATAGTATTTAAGTAATGTTAAAAGAGCATATTAGTTAAATTTTTCAGATTAAAGGAACTTCTTCTGAGGAAGCAGTCTTTTTTTTTTTGAGGAAGCAGTCTTAAATCTTTGTTCGAGAAGTAAAACTGTAATAGCTGTTTTCAGTATAGCCTAATATATGCTAAACTTATATTTATGTACATGAAAGGTATAATTTTTGAGATACACATTACCTGAAAATTGTCTAAAAGTAGCATATATTGTCATTTATTTTTCAATTAACAGTTTAAATTACCAAATCTTAATATCGTTTTATTGATTCCAGTATCTTTTGCACATTTAATGGCTTTCATAATGTGTAACTGCCTATTAAGCATTCATTGTAAGAACTAATTAAATAACCAGCTAATATGTGAGAAATGTCAGGATATGATTAGTTTAGGTAATATCATAAACTACTTGGAAAATATCAAAATAAAAATATGGTTCCACTTATATAATGATAATATGCTTGTAATTTGTTCTTTATTGTTGTAGCTGGTTAGAGACTGCATTAGAAAATTTGTTGGTCTCAGTAACTAAAGGTGAAATAATTTGAAAAGACTTAGAAGGGGCTTAGGGTATAGCTCAGTGATTCCCTAGTGTGAGCAAGGCCCCAGGTTTAACCCCCCCATAGTTGTATGAAATCACTGTCATCTAAAATAAGTTTTCAGTAATGTGAACAATAACACACATTGTCTAATTCTCAAGCAATTTTATGGGTTAAGAAGTTAATTTTACAGATAAAGAAACATTTCTCAAACCTATCTAAGGTCACATAGCTAGAACTAGGATTCCAACCAACCTTTATACAGGGTCCAAATCCTTAACTAATAGATAAGATTGTGGTGACTAAGATATGACACTAGAGCTATATTTGCAACAGCATTCCTATGAAAGTCTGTTAAATGGAGTCCAAGTCTAAAGTGTTTTACTTCAAAAAGTATGTGTTTTTACCGTTAATGCTAATTAAAACATCTTTAGTTTCAGCCACTAATTCAGAATTTGTGAAAGTTTAATGATATGTAAAATTAAAAAGTTGTGAGGGTTTCTTTATTTGAAATCTTACTGCTGTCATTCAAGTAACATATTGATTGCATTAGAAAATGTTAGAATTGAATTTTATATTATTGAATAGAGGTTGTAAAGTATTTTCTGTAAAGAGCCAGAAAATAAATGGCTTTGAGAGCCATATGGTCTCTCTTGCCACTTACTAAACTCTGTGAAAGTAGCCATGGACAATATGTAAACAAGAGAGCGGGACTGTTTCCTAATAAAACTACAGAAACAGACAGAAGCCTGAGTTTGGCACATTTGCTGACTCCTGTTAAAGAAAATCTTACACAGTAATTTCTGTAACTAACAGCAAAGATTTGTTTGAGAGAAAACAGGAAGTTTTCCTTTATTGAATTATTGGCAAAAAAGATTTGCTAAAAAAAAAAAGCAATAGTGTAATGGAGAATAGGAGTAATATCTAAATAGTAAAGAATACTTTTTCAGCATTTCTATGACTAAGATTATTTCATAATTCTAGAATGTATATGTTCACTTATTTCTTAAAATCTTTTTTAATCTAGAAAAACAAATTGATATTTGTAGTTTTCCCTAGTTCTGATCAGCTTTCTTTCCTTTATCATAAACAGGAAGATTTAATGTAAAATGGTACAATACATAATTGGGTGATTATTTTATTATATTGAATTTTATTTTGATATTAGTAGATGAATAAAGATGTGTATGTAAACATGTTCAAAAACAATACTCTGTTTTCAGTGTTACATTTTATGGATTCCTTATTATAAGCAATTTTGACTGTGTCATACCTTTTGGTATCACAAAATTTTAGTAAATGTCACTTATCATATTGGATATTTAATCTAGTGTGTTTATTCTTCTCAGAGATTCGTCAGAGAACGGCTGCTCAAAGAAACCTTTCTCCAACACCAGCAAGCTCTAATCAGGGACCTCTTCAACAAGTTCCAGTATCTCCTGGACCACCAAAGGACTCTTCAGCCCCTGGTGGACCACCAGAAAGGACTGTTACTCCAGGCCTTCCATCAAACATGTCACTAAGACGTCTTGGATCCCCTGCTACTTCAGTGCCTGGAATGGGTAAACAGAGCACTTAATGTTATTTACAGTTTATATTGTTTTCTCTGGTTACCAATAAAACAGGCTATTTTCAGACAGTGTGGAAATGGCATTTCATTTGGAAATAGCAGAGCAGTTATCTGATTTAGCAGGAGTTCCATATTCAATTAGCCATAACTCTTTACAGCTGGCACCTTGTGATACTGAAACCTATTTCTTGAGCTCATTTAACTGTTATGGCTTCTTTGTTTAAATGGCAATAAAACTGTAGTATTCCGTAGTCAACAGTATAACATATCTTTCTATATTCAACTTTAGAATGGCTTCAGATTTATATATAATAGGGATAAAGGAACCCTTTTGGCAAGTATTTGTTCTTTAAAAATCCTTCCACATGCTTTTTTTTTTAGACAGATTTTTAAATATGATAACATATTTCAGAAAGAATATTCCTTCATTGTGATGCTCACTGTTACTTTTGTTAATATAGATTATAGATTTTCTTTTTTCTAAGTCATGGAACCTTAGTGTTTTATGATTAATGCTTAAAAACTTCTATTAACCTTGCCTTTATATTTTATTTCTTGGGTTCTCTTTCATTGTGGTATCTCTGTAGGAGATTTTCATTCTGGAGTGCACATTTAGCATAGTGTTCCAGGGTTTCTTCTGGAGTGCGAATGGGGCGTGGAAATATATAGTTTTAGCATATCACATAATTTTATGTGAATTTCCATTTAGATGATTTAATGATAATAGTATTTTAGGATGCTTAATTCAAATTTAGATTACTTTTGTATTTAATGACTGATTAGTAACATAAAAATAGTGATTTTGAAGCTAAGTAGTCATTGACAAAGGTAATCAGATCCTGAATGTAATAAAATCAATAAAATATCTGAATGTTACTTACATTAGATTTTTTTTTGCCTATTTTCCTTCAAAAAATGCAGCATAAAATTTTAGAAGAGTAGAGAATTATTCATTTATAAACAAATTAGGGAAAACTGTCTACAAATGAAATGTGTACAAATCTTACAGCTTTTAAAATAACTTAGAAAATTGCTTTTAAGTTTGACATACAGTGACATTACTATAAGACAGCCATGTTTTAATGAAATTAGTTAAATTGATTGAAAACTATCATCTTTCAGTTGTTTGCTAGTTAATTTGAGGTACTCATCTTTTATAAATTACAGTTTTGGTTGTTAAAGAACTTATATACATTTGTGAATCTACTTTTAAAAAAACAAAAATTTAGCAACTTATATACTAATAACAACTGTATTGTATATGCAAGGCTACAGAAAGAACAATGGCCTAAATTTCTTCGGCATGTAAACACATGTTTTGCTTAAGTTTCTAGTTAGTTTCTGTGTGAAAGACTGTTTATGTTGTACATCGGTAAAAATATGAATGAGTTGAATGATTTATTATAGTATGGATTAATAATTCATTTTTTCATTGTACAACATTTGTGGAAGAGAATCAATTTAATACGTATTACCACAGAGCTCCCGTATGTTTGAAAATTAATAACCAGCAGGTACTTGATAATTTGCCAAGTTTTGTAAAAATGACCAGTGTTCCTACAATGATTGCTTTTGGTGCTTGTGTTAATTGCTGTTGTCCATAACAGCATGGATGTGAAGGTGTATCATTTTAAGTTATTATTATGCAGGGGTTGGTTTAATGTACTTTTATGAAGTCTTTTATATATTCCATTTGTTTTGTGGACATGTTCACTTTAAATATGTAGAAGTAAAATAATGTTGCAAAAGTTGTGTGAAATGCTTTCAAAATCTAATTTGGGAGCTAGGAATATAGCTCAATGTAGAATGTTTATGTACCGTGCCCTTGGTTTGTTTGTGTGTGTGTGTATATATATATATATATATTTTTTTTTTGTTTGTTTGTTTGTTTTGTTTTTGTTTTTTTCTTTGGAGACAGGGTTTCGCTATGCAGTTCAGACTGTCCTTGAACTTATAGCCTAGGCTGGCTTTGAACTTGCAGCGATCCTACTGCCTAAGCCTCCCAAGTGCTGGGGTTCCGGGCATGTGCCACCACCACTGGCATTGCCTGTAGTTTAATCCAGTAACAAGTTCTTAATATTACTAATTACTAATATTGATTATTAGTTACTTGTGCTAATCATGTTCAGTTATCATTAAAAAGTAAGTATGAGGGTTGTTACTGAAATTCTTCATTATCAAATTTTCAACTTCAAGAAGCATGCCAAGTTAGATATTTTTTGGTTTAATCAGTGCTATGAATTAAACTACATATATTTTTCACTTCGTTTATTTGTAGTGCTAGGGATAGAACCAAGGGCCTTGTGCATTGCAATTACCACTGAACTACATCCTCAGCCCTATAATTTTCTTCTTGTATCTTTGTTTGGTTTTAATATCAGAGTAATACTGGCCTCTTAGCTCCTTTTCAATTTTCTGGACAAATTTGTGTAGAATTGGTAAGTTCTTTGCCAAATATTTGCTAGAATTTACCAGTTGAAGCATCTGGGTCTGGAGTTATCTTTCTGGAAATTGTTTTATTTTCTCCTTAAACTAAAAATTCAAATTTTTTTTGGGTGGGGGTGTGAGACAGGGTCTCACTATGTAGTGCAGGCTGGCCTTGAACTCACTATGTAGTCTGGGCTGGTCTTAAACTCACAGTGATCCTCCATCCTCAGCCTCCCAAGTGCTGGGATTACAGGGATGTGCCACCATGATTGGCTTTTTTTGTTTGTTTTTTTGAAATTCAATTTCTTTAATCAGACAAAAAATATAGAATACCATTATACATGAATGGAAGAAGCAATAATTATTGGCAAAATTTTAGTAAATGAAGTTATTATCTGAGTGCTGCTTGTGTGGTAGTCTTTCATGGAATTTGTTTCATCTAACTTATCAAATTTATTCTTGCAAAGTTGTTCATAATATTACTTTATCTTTTTGATATTTTTATAATCTGGAGTTACACTATTTCTCTATTTGTGATATTAGGGTGCTTGATTTTTTTTTTTCTGGTTAGGGTAGCTAGAAATTTATTAGTCTTATGGATTACCTAAAGAAATCAGCTTTTCTGTTATATATTTTCTACTTTATTATTTTATTCATTCTACTTTAGGTTTCATTTGTACTTCTTATTTTGGTTTCTGCTGTGATCCATGAAGCCAGTGGGGTCCTGAGAGGGGGTGATGGGAAGATTAAGAAAAAACTAGACACATACTAAAAGGAAAGCTGGGACTGTGTAGGACCTGACTTCTTTGATGGAGAGGCAGGGAAAACCCAGTGCAGTCTGCATCTATTCATACCCAATAAAAAGGGAAGAAGCACGTGACAGGATCAAAAGTGCAAGATTTCCGTGTTTTGCTGAGCACACTGAAAGCAAAACATTCTCAGAGCTATCCGTGCAGTAGTTAACAGGGAGGAATACCAAGGCCAGACACCTGCTGGACTGGTCTTACTCTAATCCCAACAATTTGTTTACATGGCTTGCCTCTGGCTTATCCACACCCCACGGGTTTCTTAAGGTAGAAAATAAAATCATGGATTTTAGGGTTATCTTCTTTTCTGAAATAAATCTTAGTATTCTAAATTTTCTTCAGTACTTCTTTAGTTGTATGTGATAGTTTTTGATTTTTTAAAAAAAATTTCATTCAGTGAAAATACTTTCTAATTTTCCTTTTGATTTTACTTTGAATCATCAGTTATTTAGATGTGTGTTATATTGCCTCCGAATATTTGATGACTTTTCAGATTTTTTCTGTTGCTGATTTGTAACTTAACTCAATTGAAGTCAGAAAGCATACTTCATCCCTTTGTATTCAAATCTTTGAATCTTCTTAAATATATTGAGACTTGTTCTATGTCCCATAATGTCATGACTTGGATGTTTTCTGTTTGCTTGAAAAGAACATATATTTTATACCTATTAGGAAGAGCTGGTATTATTTTAATTAGATTGTCAGTAGAGAGTCTTGTTCAAATTGTCCATATTGTTGCTGATTTTTTATCTACTTATTTTTTTTTTTTTTTTTTGCGGCACCGGAGATTGAACTCACGACCTTGCGCTTGCCGGGCAGGCGCTTAGACCGCTGAGCTAGATCCCCAGCCCTGTTTTTGAGACAGGGTCTCACTATGCTGTTCAGGCTGGCCTTGAGCTCACTTTGTAGCCCAGGCTGGTCTCGAACTCAACGATCCTCCGCCTGAGTGCTGGGATTACAGGCGTGAGCCACCACGCCTGGCTTATCTACTTATTTTATCAACTGAGAAGAACGTTGAAACTATCAGCTCATTATGTGTCTATTTTTTATATTTTTATCAGTTTTTGTTTCATGTTTTCTAAAGGTCTTATAATAACCATAAATGCTTGGGATTATTATTCTTGATAAATTTACTCTTATGTTACTGTGCAGTTACCTTTCTTTTTGCTTGCTTTAAAACCTTTTCCATCTTGCATTAATATTAACTACTGCAGAGTTATTTTCATTAGTTAGTATATTTATATTTTCTGTTATTTTACCTTTAACCTGTTTGTTCCTTGTCTTTGTTAAAGTGTGTGTGTGTCTGCGTGTGTGTGTGTGTGTGTGTGTGTAGACACCATATATTGATTCTTGCTTTTTCAGTCCATTCTGACAGCCTTTATTATGAGGTTATTTAGGTCATACAAATTTACTCTAATGACTTATATCTTTGGTTTTGAGTTTAAATATCCCATCTGATTTTTCCCCTAATTGTATCATCTATTCTTTGTAATTAGTATTTCCATCATTTTCTATCATCTTCTGGATTATGATTATGATTATTTTTGTTTTTTGAGACAGTATTGCAGTGTAGCTCAGGCTAGCCTCAAACTTACAGGGATCTTCCTGCCTCAGCTTATTGAGTACTGGGATTAGAAGTGTGCCCCATCACACCTGGTCTGGATTGTCTATATACGTACATATATGGCTACCTTATTAGCTATAAGATTTTTTGTGTGTGTTATTTTAATGCTTGTTTTGGGTTTAACAGTATGTATCTTTAATTTATGACAATTCCCCTTCAAATGGTAATACCATTTCACATAGTTTTAAGAATCTAACAATACACTGTGTGTCCTTTTCCTGACCCTTGTGCTATTATTGTATATTTTACTTCTACATACATTATAAAACCCACAATAAATTATTTTTTCCTTTTTTTTTTGTGGCACTGGAGATTGAACTCACAACCTTGCGCTTGCCAGGCAGGCGCTTAGACCGCTGAGCTAGATCCCCGGCCCTGGTGTTTTTTGAGACAGGGTCTCACTATGCCGTTCAGGCTGGCCTTGAGCTCACTTTGTAGCCCAGGCTGGTCTCAGCCTCCCAAGTGCTGGGATTACAGGCGTGAGCTACCACACCCGGCTTATTTACTCAGTTCTTTAAAGAAATTCAAATGTAAAAGTCTCCCATAGATAGCCATGTGGTCACTATTTCAGCTGCTTCTCATTTCTTCGTGTAGATTCAGCTGTTTGCTGTTACTCGGCTCCTGCTGAAGGACTTCTTTTAACATTTCTTGTAGTGTAGTTCTTTTGGTAATGAATGCTTGCAGTTTTGAATGTATGAAAAAGGTCTTCATTTTAAAAAGATATCTACATTCAGATTTCTAGTTTGATACTTTTTTATTGGTACATTTTAGATATACATAATGGTCACATTTATCATAGAGAATTTGTACTTGTACAGGATATAACTTGATTCTTTTTTTCCTCATAGTTTGATACTTTTTTCCTCTCAGAATTTTAGAGATATTATTTCATTGTCTTCTGTATTGCATTTTTTTTCTCTTAAAAAGTCTGCTGTTCTCATCTCTGTTTATCTTTTAAGCAGTTTGATTATTTGTCTTTTGACATAAAATTCTGTTTCTTGTGCTTGGGATTTGTTTGATGTTCTTGAATATGTGGGATTGTAACTTCTATTGAATTTAGAAAAAAATTGTATATGATTGATGTATGATTTCCTTCTCTCATCTTCACTATCTTAGCTTTTACTTAGACACACACATACCACCCCCCATATCTCTATCTATCTTTCTCTATTTCTCTATCTGACTGATTTTTTTCCTTTAAAATTTTGATAGCCATTTTTTATGTGTTTATGTATGATTTCTATTGTTACATGTCTTCAAGGTCTCCAGAATTTTTTTTCTGTAATGTCTAAATTGTTCACACCATCTGAATTTTTCATCCTAGACTTTATAATGTTTATCTGTAGTTCATTTGAGAGTTTTTCATGTGTCTACTTAACATACAGAATCATTCCTCTAAGACTCTCAGATATATGGAAAATAGACATAATAAGTGTTTCAGCATATTTGCCTACTAATTTAAGTATCTCTGTTATCTCTAAATAAATAAATTTTATTTAATTTTTATCCTTATGAATACTATTTCACTGCTTACTCATGTGTCTAATAATTTTGATCTGATTGTACAGTTTACCTTGTTGGATATTTTTTTCATTCTGTTATAAAACCTTTCTCTATATTTTACTTGGTGATCTGTGTGTTAGATTTTCCACTCCATTTGGTGAAAATAGGCACTATTTCTGGTCTTGCATGAATCCTATTTTCTTTCATCTGTTGTGAGTGGTTTTTCTATTTTCAGAGTTTCTTTGTATGCATGCACTAATTAATAGTTTGCTGAATACTCTGGGAGACCCTCTAAAGATGTGAAGATCTATTAGTATTGTCTGTGCCTTTTCTCATCTTTGGTATGCTTTTGTGTGAACCTGAGGTACCTTGGCCTCCCTAGCACTGTCTTCTCAACCGTTGGAGACTGCTGTAGTCTCCTTTGCACTACTGCCTGGGAACTCGCTCCAGGCAATAAGCTGGGGCACTTGTAGGGCATGCCTTGTTTTTCATCTCTAAGAGAACATTGACCTACAATACCTGATATCAAGTATCTGAAGTATGTTACTTCATAGATTTTGCAATTTTTTAGTTTATTTTTTTTTTTGTCGCAAGGTAAACTGATCCCTGTTATTCCATTACAGTCCAAAGTAGAAGTCTCCTAATTTATTATTAAAGATATTTAGACTTGGGGTGTTTTAAAAATTAGTTTTCCCAGAACCTAACATAGTTTTATCTCCTAGTAAATTATGTTGGTGGTTTTGACATAGCATATATGTAAATACTTTCTTTGTAGCACAATATTTTTAATGAAACTTTAAATGTTCTAGCGAGATTTATAAAAATTAATGTTTTGCTGTTATTCAAATCTTTTAAAAACTCTAACAAGCATAGGTAGTTCTTGGTAATTGAATTAAGTTTTATGTATATCTTATACATATAAATTTGATGTGTGTTTTTTATTTACTAGGTCTTCATCCTCCAGGTCCACCCTTAGCAAGACCCATTCTTCCCCGAGAACGAGGTGCACTGGATAGAATTGTTGAATATTTAGTTGGTGATGGTCCACAGAACAGGTACTCTTTTGCTAGGGTGGTAGATGAAGGAAAATGAAAAAATTTGTCAGGATGTACATGTGTATGCACACTAGATGCTCCAGAATTTTTTGGCTCCTACTTTCTGATTTTTAGAACATAATCAAATATTTATAGCTCTCTAAAATAGTACATATTTAGTTGTTTTTAGTAGGAGTTTGGACAAAGTCTACTTAAAACTGATTTGGAAAAAATAATCTTAACTGCTATAAGATTAATTTTAGAGAAATTGAATTATTTCATTGAAACTTTTATACTTGAAGAGTATAAAAATAGTAAAAACCTAGTAAGCTGTAAGAAATTGAATTTAATAGGTGTCAGTATAGGATGATAACATATTTAATATGATAAGGACAATTTATATTTATTTAACACTTACAGTTGTTAAAATACTTTTCCAGTTATCTTATTTGGCCCTTGCCATAACTCTAGGAAGTTTGGTATGATATGAGTAAAGCAATTATTGTAGTATAGACTTAAAAAAACAGCCAGGTGTGACACCACACACCTGTAATCCTAGTACTTGGGAGACTGAGGTAGGAGGATTGCTGTGTGTTCAAGGCCTGCCTGGACTACATAGTGAGTTCAGGACCAGCCTGGACTACATAGCAAGGTCCTGTCTCAAACAAACACACACACACCATTGTATAGTAAAATGAATGTTTAACAACTTTACTAGTTAATACGATTTTTAAAGGGACTAGTTTTTTGTGTTAATGTAGTCAATTATATGTTAGTTCAAATAGAATTACTTTTGATCAAGCCATGCATTTGTTGAGTATAGGTACAGAGAATAGAGAATGTGTATAAGTAGAAAATGAAGAGGATGTTTAAATGTAACTGAGAAAAAAGCACAGAGAGTAACTGTTGGTCCAGATTATAAAAAAATGCTTTTTTTTGACATTTCTTTTCTGCAAGATTTCACAGAGGTTCTAATAATATTCATGTGAATCTCTTTAACAGTTTTGTCTTTTGCAAATATAGATGTGACCAACTATTTGGGAGCTGTCATCCTTGGGAATATACACTGGGAAATACTGAATTTTAAGCTTTATGTTGTCAAAATTTTTTCTGCTAACTTAGTAAAGATATTCAACTGTTGCTTAGTTTTCTTTTTAATTCGGTGTGTAAATTTTGTTTTTAAATGGTTGACATTTTAGCTTTGGTTAACTTTTGCTTTAAGGAGTGTTATTTATGATATACTAACTAACATCTAATCTGTTAATGGCATATTATCTATGATGGCTAAAATAGCCTTTTTTTGTGAGCTGTGTCTACTTTTATAATTGGTATATTCATTTTTTCTTTGTTGTAGGTATGCCCTTATATGTCAACAGTGTTTTTCTCATAATGGCATGGCTTTGAAAGAAGAATTTGAATACATTGGTAAGAATTACTGGGCAGTTAGATTTAAATATTTCACTTTTAAACATTTCATTCTATGCCACTTCCCATATAATGCTGTTTTGTTTTAGAGATTCTCTCTGTACACATTGGCAAAGCATGTTTAATACTCTGAGCAAAGCAGGGAAGACAGCTCAGATTTCTTCTCCATATAATGAACAGCCTCTAGGGCAGTTGTTCTCAAACTCTGTGCATCAGAATTACCTGAAGAGCTTTAAGAAATGAGGATATCCAGTACCCACCTACCGAGAGTCTGATTTAATGGATCTGGAGTGAACTCTGAACATCTCATTTTCTTTTAAACTCATAGATGATTCTTACTTGCTGCCACTATTAAATACTCATCTGATAAATCATGCTTTTGAAATATGCATACTGCATTTTTTTTTAGCAAATGAACAAGTATCTGGATTTTAGAATATCTAATGATTCTTTTCATTCATCCTATTCAAGTTTGGTAATATATTTAAATTATTATTAATATTGTTTTGCTATCAGTTAACCTGCTGTTTAACTTGTTAAGCTATTCCTACCTTAAAATTAGTGTTCTAATAATAATTAGGAAGTATGCCTTAAAATTCGTTTTGGTTAGAATACCAACCATAATATTAAAGTAACATACATTTCACAAGGTGTAAGTTACTTTTGAAATGTTCTAGACTCTTTTCAAAAGTAATCTTCTGAGTTACCTGTTGAGTATTTGAACTTTCTTTGGTTTGTGATTTTGCTTATTTTTAAAAAATTCTCTGCAGCTTTTCGATGTGCCTACTGTTTTTTCTTGAATCCTGCAAGAAAAACCAGACCTCAGGCTCCAAAACTTCCAGAGTTTAGCTTTGAGAAAAAACAGGCAGTAGAAGGCTCAAGTTCAGTCGGTCCTTTGCCATCAGAAAGTACGCTGTCATCAGAGCACCAGTTCAGTGAAGGTATGAATATGTCAGTTAAGTTTTTTGTCTCTTTATAGTGTGTGTTGTTTAACAATATTAAGAGCATAATGCTTACATATAACAGTGGATTAATTTATCATTTTGCAGCATGTGTATGTCAGCTGTTGCTCTGATGGCCTCCTGTGTGGTATGATATGTTATTTATTTATTTATTTATTTATTTATTTGCCTTTTGAGACATGGTCTCACTTTGTAGTTCAGGCTGGCCTTGAAAGCACCTTTGTAGCCCAAGGTTGCCTTGAATTTGCGGTGATCCTCTTGCTTCAGCCTCCTGAGTACTGGGATTACAGACATACACCACCAGACCTGGACATATGTTTCAGTTTTAAAATGTAAATTTTAGGGGGCGGGGATTTAGCTCAGTGGGTTCAGTCCTCAAAACCAAAAAAAGTTTTAAAAATGTAGATTATGTTGTGATAAGCAGCATTTAGCACCAGTTAGATAAATGTGGTGTAAAAGGTTAGCTT
>RJWT010021581.1:0-17497 GCA_004365215.1 Cuniculus paca | reverse complement strand
GATTTTTAATCAATTTTATTATTTCATCATTTTCCTTAAGATAAAACTCAAGGTTGATGGCTACTTGCTACCTTATCTGCTTCCTGCTTATCTGTCCAGTGCCATATAATCCTAAATAAACAATCGAAATGCTATTATGAAGTAACTGCTTCCTCATTTGAAAAAATTGCACCACGCTTGTTCTTTGCTCTGAAGCTTCATTAACTTCAAACGCAGTCGTAAGTAAATATGGCAATGTGAATAAAAGTGATGTTTGACATTCTCACGTTTTCTTTTTAGTACATTTCTGATTAAGGAAGGACATTTTGAGATGGAATATCGTCTGAACAATGGTAGTAATTATAGCCCCTTTGGAAACCTTGGGTGAACTTAAGGTCAAATCATACAAGAAACACATTTCATTGTTTTAAATCACTGAGATTTTCAGATTAAACTTTCTTTTTCATATGCCATGTGAAAACATACCCTATTTTGACTGACTCAGTCTCTTATATTATGCTCCCCATTTTTCTGACTAATTACTGCTAATTCTTAGATTCTGCATCTACATAACAGTTAGATGAGAAAGTCTTCTAGGCCTCCTCTTTGCAGGTCAGCCACACATCTTACATTCTTTCTATCTTCTTCCTAGTTGGGTCTAAAATCTCTGGCAGAACTTGTACTAATGCATAAATTACACTCAATAAATATTAATAGAATACATTGCTGAGGACAATTTAAATGAAGAAAACTATGTGAAACATTTTCTATGACAAAATTCTTCAGGCCCACGTTTGTAGAGTAATTAGTACAGTGGGACACACACAGGTATGCCAGAAAAATACTATGTATGATTATTTCCAATCTTTTTGTTGTCCTATTCTTTTTTTTTTTTTTTTTTGGCACTGGGGATTGAACTTATCACTTTGCATTTGCCGGGCAGGCGCTTAGCCCACTGAGCTAGATTCCCAGCCCTTGTTGTTCTATTCTTTCCAGACATTTGCAACCAAGTCAATACTAATAAATCTGTGGACATATTCATAAATTTCATTCAAATTTAAGGACTTTAAGAAACAATAAATTTGCTTTAAAGTCTTAATTTTTGGTTTACCTGAATATTTGTTGCATTGTTCTTTAGTGGCAGAAGTGAAAAAAAAAAAGAGAGAGAGAAAGTAGAAAATTTTGTTCCTGAGGCATTGGATGGCAGAAGGATATGTTGTGCATATCATGGAATCACAAAAGAGTCTTCTGTTCCTGAATGCATACAACCTGACCTCAGATTCTACTTTTGGATTCTTTTATCCTGTTCAAACATGCAAATGACAGAAGGATTTTCAGTGATATTTTTCTGCATTGATAATTGATCTCTTCACTATCTGTGACATGGCAGGGGACTGCATGTAACTCCTAGGTTACTGATATTTGGGCATTTATGACATAATATGGAAATCAAAGTTCAGAAAACTGAAAGAATTTGGGGGATGTGGTTTCAGGTGAGGAAAAATAAGCAATCATGAAATAAATGAATATTTACCATAGTTTTAATTAGTGCAATAAGGACTAGTGAACTATTAAATTACTGCATAATAGTTCCTTCAGTTATTGATATCAAAATATTGCCTCAGAAAACAAATATAAAACTTTGCCTGGAAATAGCAAATTTTAAAGAAACTCAGATTTGAATTTTAGGAATACTCTAACACAGTGTCCCTGAATATATCCATGAATAATTCTTCCCTTTTTAAATGTGCATAAGTCATAATGGAAAAAATCAATTTAATAAACACAAATACAGGTTTAACTTATGGAATGAAAACTAGCAAAAGAATATGCTCCATTTTTTATTTGAATAATAGGAAAAATCTTCAGCAAGCTGAAGAGTCTTGCAAGTTGACTGCATAGGAGGCGAGAAACCTCTATTAATTTTGTCTCTCTCAAAAATCAATAATTGGAGTTTCAATCTCCTTCAAGGGAATCTGAATTCTTTTTCTGTCTAAGGAAATAAACTTTCTGCATTCTCTCTCCTATGATTTACAGGTTGTTGGCCCAAGACTTTGGAGCAGAAAGTCAATAATCTCTTTTGAAAATCCTGCTGATCCTGGGGCTCATCTAACTCAATGCATGCAATCAGAATCAATCCGCTGTTTAGGAAAGATGCTCTTTTCTCTTGCAACGGACACCACCTTGGAAAATTTCCCTAGAGCTTCTGCTGGTTTCTCATCAGCACTCGCTAGAAGATAAGGAATAGAGGATTTTAAGTCATAAAGAATGGTCCACATATGATGTTTCAATTGTCTTGTTTCAGCACAGGAAAGATGTGAGACAGATGCTTGCGATGCTCTGAAGGAGAGAAGAAACAAACTGGATCATAAATGAAGAACAACTAAATTTCCATAAGCAGGCTCTCCTCTTTACAAAGGCTTCCTTTTGGAGGCCGCCAATATATTGCTGTTCTCATTGCTATTATTTGATGCCCCTGTGAACGAAACATATACAATGTTTGGGGAATAACAGAAAACAAATTAATATCACCAGGGAAGAAATTGGAGATTTGTAAGCAATTGCATGGCCTGGATTCATTAACTTAATTTGCAGAAGTCCCTGTTCCAATCTTATACACTGTATGTTAGATACAGTTACAAGAAAATTGGTTTTTTTTGTCTCTTTCTATAAGCATGTAAAAGAAACAAATAAGGAGGAACCTAGATCTTGTGCTGTTTGTTGCAATAGCCCTTAAAGTCACTCTGAAACTGTTAATAATGATGTAATTGTTGACATTGATCAAAATGATTACGAATCATAAGTAACTCTAAAATATCCTTTGGTAACCTGATTTTCAAAGAAGAAAATATTATGCTTAAACACATAATATCAGGTTACAAGGAAATTCATAAATTAAATTTTGAAAAAAAGTGAATAAAAGCGAGTATAATTTTATAATGCACTCATAATCATATTTGATTGCAAAAAATTGGCTTGGTATATAATGCTAAGCTTTAATATTTAAAGTCTTGTGAATATAGTTTATGTATTTCTTTAACACAGGAGATATCTATGAGAACAATTTTGATAGGATGCAAAATTTAGCATTGTGATAGAAAATTATACTTGTGCATGGAATGTATATTATGTTCAATACTTACAAAATATTTTCAGATTTTACTTAATTTTAACAATAATTATACTTACTAAAGTTTGTGTTAAATATTCTGAAGAAATACATAAAAACTTTTTAAAAAAATTATACACCTTATACATCTTTTTGGTTTATTAATTTGTCTTTAATTTGCATAAGTTGAATAAGTGATACAAAATATCTAGATTAAATCCCTTGAAAGTCTTCCACCCAAAATCCATAATGTTTTCATTAAAATATGTTATTTTGTTTATTATAGAGGTTAAGGATATCTGGTTTTATAATTCCTCAGTGCCCAGATTAAAGTTCCATTTCTTCAACTTACTAGTGCACTGGTTCTCACAGTGGGAAACTTAGGAAACTTACAGAAAATTTAGAATGTTGGGTCCCAAAACCTCAGAGAATATTGGACAGATGGATAGAGACAAGTGTTAATAAATCAGTACTTTAAATTCTATTCCCAAAATCACTACATTTATAGAGATTCTGGTGCAAAAATCAGTAGTTTGAAAAACACTTTGGCTGTGTCAGGTTATGACACATTTTATCATTTATAAAATGCAAAAAAGATAGATTCAATCTTAAATGAGATACTGCATGAAATGAATATAGAAAGGCTATCACAAGTTGTGTCATGCCTCGAGCTCTATCAGGCCCAGATCTGGACCCTGGGTCTTCTGGGTTACTGAGTTTATTTGCACACCTGAAAATACATATGAGAAAAGCCCTTGAAAATGGAAAAATGCATTCATTTACAATTTGATCAGATTGTTGGGGACATCTCATCTGCTCTCTTCCAAAATCACAGAAGTACTCTAGTTTATAAAAGAGTTAGAAAAGAAATCAAAGAAATATCCCAGTGTATCCTTAGCCAAGTACTGACCCTAAGGATTGCATGTATTACACCCTCTTTGTCAAGCCCAGGGATGAGAGTTTATACACAGCATGGACATGCTTGGAGAAAGAGTTTATGTAAAAACAAACAAACAAACAAACAAAAAAACCTTCAACTTGTTATAAAATCCATTTCACCCTTTTTGTTACAAAAGCACCCCATCACATTTAAATCAAGTGTTATCAGCAAATATGGTGAATGTTTAAATTTTTTTAAAAAAATACAGTAAAAGATATTGCCATTAATAACCCTCAAGGCACTCCTCTCTTCAAACACCTTCATCCCATCATTCTCACTTTCTGTGGCAGTTCTAGATATTCTCTTTGAACAGTGCTGCCTCAAGGACCTGAATCCATTCAGGATGTTTGTTTACCTTCTGTGGACATTTTGACTGTAGGGAAGATATGACTTGTCATATCTGATAATCAAGCTGGAGGAGAATACTCTGACATTTTTATGAGTGCCATTTTGTTGACTCCACAGCAGCACTCACTGCATTTTTATCACACTTCTCTAAAAGACACTCACAAAACAAGGCTTCCAGAACTGCTTCAGAAAGCAGCAAGAAGTATGGGATAAGTGTGTTTAAAGTGCGGAACAGTGATTTGAGAGCATTAATGGAAAGGTGTTCTTACAGTTAATTCTTTTTACTTTTTTTTGTTTTCTTTGGAGACAGGGTCTTTCTATGTAGTGCAGGCTGGCCTTGAACTTACCATGTCCTGGCTCTGCCTCCCCAGTGCTGGGTTTACAGGCATACACCACCATGCTGGATGTGATATATATATATTTCACTGTGAGGGAATCTGATCACTGCTCTCCTGACCAGAAACCCCTCTAAACTAACCTTCCAGCACAGTTGCACCTAGTGATGTGAAAATTCTCAAGCCAAGTCCTTTAGACAAGCATCCTTGGCAGGTAGCCCAATGACTACCTGGGAAACTACTCTAGGGAAAGCTGTACTCCCAGGGGAAAAGGTTTTTGTTGGGGCAAGAGTATAGAAAAAATTTTAAGGGACAAGCTTGAGGAAAGAAAGAAAGAAAGAAAGAAAGAAAGAAAGAAAGAAAGAAAGAAAGAAAATGGAAGGAAGAAGGGAGAAGGAAGAAAGGAAGGAAGGAAGGAAGGAAGGAAGGAAGGAAGGAAGGAAGGAAGGAAGGGAGAGAGGAAAGGAAGAAAGAAACGAAAAAAGAAAAAAGAAAAAAGAAAGAAAGAAAGAAAGAAAGAAAGAAAGAAAGAAAGAAAGAAAGAAAAGAAAGATCATTGTTTGAAATTTCCAATAGCATAATAATAAAACTCTGGAGGTTTGTGGAAGTGAAGTATGAATTATAACAGGGATCACTAAAATATGTGTGATCTGCTATAATCTGTCATTTTTTTTGCTAGTGCTTCAAACTTAATTTCATTATAGTCCTTAACTCTTATCTGCACCTGCCAATATTTCAATAGAAATCAAGCCAAATGTTTGCTGTCTAAATGTCTATATAGGCACTTCTAGAAAAAAAAGTAATAAAATTGTAAAATATTGACACTGCTGTAAGCATGGCTATAAAGAAATATTAGTGAGAATTCTTAGCAGTTATTGACTGAAAAAATGTAAATAAGCCTGATGGTGAGGGTTGATTTATTAAAGGGTCTCTAAATCTAAAAGAAAGTTAAAAGAAGCAGAGACGCTCAGCAATACTGTGCATCATCTCTCTGGATGCATTTTCATTGACCCATTTCTGTGGGGACCACAGTCACCAATAGAACTAGAGCAACTTTAGCTATGTGACCAGGGGAATATGGGAAGAATTTCTGCCAAAACAGCTCCAGTTAAACATATCTCAAAGAAAATATCCAATGGTTTTTAATTATGGCTTTTAACAGTCTATAAAGTGGTTTATTGACCACCATTATTATAATAAATAAAAGTTTGTCTGTGTTGGTTAACTTCTTGCTGAGAAAAAACTTCTGATATCCACAGTTTTAAAAGAATACATATTCAGCACATAAGACATAAAGGAAGCAGTTTCAGTTTCTAAAGTAAAAGAATAAATCCTAAATTTAAGGAAAAAAATATATTTGTACTATGAGAAAATAACTTAAAATTTTTGAATGAGCGCTATCAACACTACTATTGGATAAGTTATATTCATACATAAAAACAAAGTGAAGTGAAAATGTATCCAACACATGCATGTATAGACCTATGCTTCTTCTGCATATCTGAGTTTACGAGCTTTTATACAATGAAGCTGATTCTTCTTGTGACTTTGGTGAAACTGCCCTG
The DNA here is from genome assembly GCA_004365215.1 of Cuniculus paca. Taxonomy (NCBI): domain Eukaryota; kingdom Metazoa; phylum Chordata; class Mammalia; order Rodentia; family Cuniculidae; genus Cuniculus; species Cuniculus paca. The sequence continues at coordinate 11,221 of RJWT010021581.1, read as the reverse complement.
AATGTTTATCAGGGCCTTGTAGCTTCCTATGCTCAACAATTTAATTCATTCTAAGTTAATCTATCCACAATAGTTCAGAAAGAGTCACTGGTTTTCTGACAATAGTTGTGGAGTTGTAGAAATTGATTAATCTCTCCTCTTTGATATTCCAGAATTAGCAATGAGTTTGATCCCTGCTAATCAATGATCTAGTGAGGTAAGTGATCTGCTACTGAGGCAGGTAATGAAGTTAAGTGATCAAATCTCCAATAGAAGAGACAAAGAGATTTGAATCTGTCATTCATTCAATGTCTAGTGAACAGTACATTGACTATCATAGTTGATGATCTTGTATTACTGTGAAATTTAATTTGAATTGCCATGGGAATTCCACAATTATACAATTTCTCAATTTTGAAGAGTTATTAATGCAATATTTTTAAAGGAATGAGTTTCATTAATACTATGTCTATATGTAAATATAAATGTATGTTACACTATTAGACTTCTAAAGATACAATTCAGTGCTACTAAAAGTGATTTACAAAGATAACAAAAACCTACCAGTGCCCCACTTATTCTCCTGGGTTTGCTTCTGTTTTTTGAGGCACATATATGTCTTGATTTTGTGAATGGCCACTGGCATGAAAAGAATTCACCAAATGCTGGAGAAATAGAAAATATAATGAAGAGGAATGAGTAATAGGTTGACTGTGGGATGAGAGACCTATGTCATGGTCCCTCCATAATTCTCTTACAGCTGTGTAGATGCTTAGACATTTTGGCAGGACATCCAAAATGGGAAAAAAATTAGGTTTGAAATCTCATTACTGGATATTTTCATTTGCCATTGGGATACTAAAGTAGAACTATTGAAGAACCAGCAGTTAAGTTATTTGAATTCAGATATTGGGTTTTAGATCTTCTAGGTTTATATCTTAAATAAACTTTAATATGTATTTTGACTCATGTGAGGAGACATATATTAGCTGCTATTTTACAATGAAACAGAGAAGGAAGGCTAAATGCATATTTTGGGTTTTCCCTTCAAGAAATTAAATCATTTTATGACACTGAGAATTGCCTTTATCACAATTTTCCAATTAAACAAAGAAAATCTCCAAAACTGTGGAAAAATGAAAATTCTAATATGTCAGTTTTTTAATAAAGTTTGTGTACATAACATTAAGCTTATTTTTTTTACTACTTTTAATACTTATCTGATTATTGCAAAACTTAGATAAGGAATATCTAAGAGGCTTCACTTCACAAAAGTCCAAATTTATAAAACTTTTCAAGAGAAAGGAATTATACAATCTATAATTTTACATTTATACACTTACACATTTATGTTTATTTATTCACATTTATCCAATACTTTTATGTTTACACATATATATTTATGCTCTTTTCTCATGAGAATAAACTAATCCACTACTTATAATCTTTAAATACTGTTCAAAGAAATACAATATAAAAATTACTCAGACAAGATATGTCCTTTTATTGCCTTAATCTGAGGGGATTTATTTAGACATTTTTACATATCAAAACACTATAAAAATAATTTAGCCTACAAACAATGTCATAAATCATATGAACAATTAAACAATCTTTATCAAGGAGTGGCTAAGGGATAGTTAAGTACTGTGCCAATTCCCACTGGTTTTCTTTGAGGGTTTATTTATGTTTTCTTCAAAATAATATAACCTGAATATCATAAATGTATTTGCTTTTTTGTATTCTGCTTCTTGACCATTCAGAAACATTTTTATCTATTTGAAAAGAATTTAGATCAAAAGCAAATGACAGCAGCAATCAAAACCTAAAATCACCCTGATAATCTATTAGTTTCATTCTAAAAATAACAGTGGATGAATAAGCAGAAAATAGCTTGTAAAATTATAAAGCCTGAAATTATTTGCACCAAGTGAGTAAGGTTGCATAAATAAAAGGTAAGACAAATATTTTTGTTGTTATTTCAATATGAATATTACAATATTCATAATTCATAAAACCCCTTTAAGCATAATTTCTAAATATACATTGCCATATTTTAATTTTTAAAACACATAACTTTATTTTAAAGAGAATGAAACAAAACAGAATAAAGCAAATCAGAACAGAACAATGCAAGCAATATAGGCTTTCACAACAAGACATAGGAAATCAACAGTGGCTACCATAATGTCCCTTGTTTTCCTTGAAATAGTTGTGCATACCTTCACACACAATACAATCAAACAAAACAAAATAATATAAAACCAATCAAAACAAAAGAATGAAAGCATTATGAAACAAGATAATAGGAAATCAACAATGGCTACCATAATGTCTCTTGTGCTTTTCAAAATAGCTGTCCATACCCTCAAATACAATGAAATCAAATAATAGAAAACAGACTAAAATCAATCAAAACAAAAGAATGAAAGCATTACGGGACTTCAAAACCAGGTAACAGGAAATGAACAATGGTTGCTATAACACCTCTTTTTCTTCAAAATAGCTGTTCATACCATCAAACAAATTAAAATCAAACAAAGTAGAATAAACCTGATTCAACAAAAGCATGAAAGCATTATAGGATTTCAAAACAAGATAATAGGAAACCAACCATGATTAACATAATACATCCCATTATGTTCAAAATAGTTGCCCATACCATCAGACACAGTAAAATCTAACAAAATAAGACAACAGAACCAGACCTAACAAAATCATGAAAACATTACAAGAGTTCAAGACAATAAGATATTAACATTGGTTGCCATGTTCTCCTCAGTGTTTCCTCCCCATCACTTTGATAATATATATTGTGTTTTTTGATCCCACTAACTCCTTCTGTTTTTTATGCTAGTGTTCACCTGTATGATTTCAAATCTTTTCACCCATGAACATCATCTCCATTTGCATCCATTTACCTACTACAGCCTCAAGATTATCCTACTTTATAGCTGGGTAGTTTTCCATTGTGGGAAAATATATCTTTCTGATCCACTCTGTGGCTGATGGGCAAGTTACCCTTGCTTTTTTCTTGTCTCCTGTCACATGGAACAATTGTTTTCTCCCCTTTGATTTTCAGTCTATGAATTTCTTTTTGAGTTAAAATATGTTTTTTATATACAGCATATTGATGGATCTTGTTTCTTGATATACGCTCTCTGTGTTTCTTTTATTGCTGAATTTAACCCTTGTACATTAATGGTTACAACCACCATACACTGGTTTGTCTCTGTCATGCTATCCTCCTGCTCTTGGCCCTAAATTTCCCCTTCATTCAATTTCCTGTACTGTTTGGCTATCCTCCTCTGCTGCTGTTTCTGGAACCATGGTCATCTTTATCTCTCTCTAGAGTATCCTTCAGCACTCTTTATAAGGTTGGTTTGGTGGTCATGAATTCCTTCAGTTGTTCTTATTTTTCCATTAATTCTGAAAGATAGTTTTGCAGGGTACATCAATCTGGGTTGGAAGTTACTTTCTTTCAGGATTTGAAACACTTCATTCCAAACCCTTCTCAACTTGATGGTTTGTGTTTACAAGTATGCCATGATTGTGATTGCTTTTTCCTTTTTAGGTGATCTGTTTTTTTTCTCTAACAGCTTTTAATATTCCATTCTTGTGTTGAATTTCTGGGATCTTGATTATTATGTGTCTGAGTGTAGATTTACTTTGGTTATGGCTAGTTGGAGCTCTATATGCCTCATTTATCTGTATACCAGATCTTTTTCCCATGTTTGGGAAATTTTCTGCTATTACTTCTGTAAATAGTCTTTTAATTTCATTTGTATTGACCCTTGCTTCTTCATTGATACATATCACTCTTAAATTATTTCTCTTTGCATTGTTTTGAAGCCATTGAATTATTTCCTGGTTCCTTGTTATTTTTAAAAGATCTTTCCTTTCATGATAGCTTGCTGCTATCCTGTCTTAAAGGTTTGAAAGTCTACCTTCAGTCTCTTTCAAGCAGTTTTGCAGCTTTTGATTGACTTTTTAGTTTCCTGGATATCTTTTTGAATCTGTTTCACACATTGAAATTCCTTTCTATATTGTTTGTTCAAGGTTTCCATCTGCTCCTCTTTTTTATCTATCTTCTTTAGATATGCTGAGCAATTCTTTCATTGTGCTTTTCATTTCTTCTTTTACCTGAGACATTATTTCTGATCTGATTACTTTTACGGTCTCATGAAGTTGTTTCTTTACTTCAGTTGTTATCCTCTCAGAGATTTCAGGTGTGTGACTTCCATTTTATTCCATAACTATATCTTGCAGATGTGTTCTGTGTAGGCTGGAGGTCTGAGATTGCCTTTTGCTCCTTCCTCTTGTCATTCTCCTGGGTTTTTCCCAACAAGCTGGTTGTGGTGTCCCAGGCACTTCCCACACTGGCTGCCCCTCTGAGGTGTAGGGATTTGGGACAGGCACCTGGGTTCCTCTGACCCCAGGTTTACAGGAGGTAGCAGGATATGGGGTGGGCTTCTCCAGACCTGTGCAGCTACACTGGGGCTTCCCTGATGGCCAGGGGTGCATGCTGATGGGGTTTTCTCTCAGCCTGCATTGGGACTCCCACAAAGGTGGCAGGCACACAGGGGTGTTTGTCTGATTCTCCCAGTGGGTGATGCCTGCCCGAAGGAAGCAAGGGCCTCCAGTGGTGGCCTGCAGGTGCATGGGGCTTACCTGGCTGCATGCTCCTGCTCCCGCTTGCTGCCCACAGGAGGCAAGTCTTCTATTGTTGGCAGCTGGCAGGCAGAGGCAGATCTGCTGGTTCTCTCTGCCCACACTGGTTGCCTGTAGAAGGCAGCCTTCTTATGGTGGTAGCCAGCCAACACATAACTTTCTGTTCTTTAAGAACATTGTTTCAAAAATTCTAGCTTTCCCAACCTATTCATTGACCATATAGTCACTAAAAATACTCTTTCCCCATATATTCACTAGGAATATACTTTATGTTAGATTTTCTGTTAATTATTGTATTATGGCATAATGGAAGACCTATTGTGTACTCATAGACCTTCTGTAATCTTAAATCTTATGTTCTACAAAGGGATTTAGAGAATTACATAGATTAAAATAATAAAATAAAAAAATAATAAAATAAGAGTTGATAAATACTGATTGAAAAGCATAAAATTCTATGGGAGTGAGCATAATGAGTTCATGATATAATTTAGCTACTAAGGGAGGCATAATTATAACTACTAAGTATTTCTGAGAGAGTTGACCAGTGATGTATCACTCAGGTTCATGGTTATCTTTAGTTCTCAGTGTAGTCATTCCCAGTATTTTCTATTTTAAATGTGTCTCAGTGTTAGATGTTGCTAGTGTCTCACCTCTATCCCCTCAACCTTGCCACTGCAGTGCATGCCAGGAACAGCTTTAATTGTCAACACCTACATTTCTTTGTCTGAAAAGTTTCTCTGGGTTTTAGATTCCTTTTTATATACTGTTGTAGTAAGCTGGATATACCAGAGAGTGTTCAAGTCAACAAAACAGTGGCAAGAATTTTCTGGAAAGGAGAATTTTCATGCCAATTGATTAATATATTTACCAGTTCAAATGTAGTAAATATGTGTAAAATATTATATGTGTAGTACAATTGTGAATATAAACATGAGTTATTTTATAGCCTAGCGGAAGTAAAGAATTAAAATCAGAGATTTAGTAGTTTCCCAGCATGTAATGTCAGACTGATATTTAATAAGAATTACCAAACAGTTTAAAAGAAAAGATTACATAATTATTGAGTCTTTTTCTGAAGACATGATAGTAACACAGATTTGAGACTATGGTATATAGGCCAGGTATTATTTAAGAAAATGTGCCATTTATCAATGTTAGAAAGTATATGACTGTAGAAACATTAGGTATCTCAGGTAAAGGACCTACTTAATATAGCACAATGATACAATGTTGAATGACTATCAGATTAAAGGCAATTGTGACATACAGCACCTGAAAGACATCATAAGCTTTAGAGAAGAGATACAAGCAGAGCCCATGCTGTTTCCTGCAGTGCAGTAGTACTTAGCGTAACAAAAAGGTTACTGCCATTCATTGAAACAAAATGGGCATTTTATGTACCTTCACTGTCAGACAAGATGCTGTTGAGCAATGCTTTTGTGGAACATTACAAAGGCTATGAGTAATGGGGGCGGGGGAGAAGGCAAGGAGAGAGAAAAAGCTATTTCATCTATTGATAGCCAACCCAAGAGAAAAGCTATTCTCTCTCTAGCCTGATATCAAGTGACTTTTTAAATGACCCCAGCACTTTCTCCTCAAAGAATGTCATTCTTGGTGGGCAATTCAAGCATTTATTATTGTGTCAATGGAGAACTAAAAGAAAAAAAATAAGAGCATTTCCTCGCAGTATGCTATTTTGCTAGACTCAGCACAAAGAAAATTGGAATCCCTATATTATTTAGCAGAATCCTCTGATTGGAAAGTATCATTAACTCCAGTAACATGAATGAATCAAAGTTTGAATCGGTCTTCCTAGCATGACCAAAAGATTTAAATAACTCATATATCATTCTCTTATGCTTTTTTATTTACACTCATTAAGGAATATGTTACTGGAAATAACTCGGTATGTTTGAAGCAATGTTTGTAAGACTTAACTATTGAGGACCACGAATTCACAATGGCTAATTTTGGATACTTCCCAAAGGGATAGATGGAGGCTTGGGATTATGGTATCACACTTTTGAGACTTACCATTAAATTTTTGGATGGACTATCCTCTCTCACCCACTAAGACAAAACAAAGACTACTAAGACGAAAAAAAAAATGCTCCAGAGCAAGATCTTTCTTAGCGTAAGATCATTTCCACCCTATTGAGACATCCAAGGATGATCCACTGCCTGCTGAGTAACCTCTGAATCTCCTGTTATTCCCTCCTATCATTGTGTATACCCATTGCATTATACACACGCAATAAATAGTGACTCAAAGAATCTGCATCTTTACCCATCCTTGGGCACTGACCTCCCAGTGGCCCATCATGCATTATTAAATTTGTCTCTGTTTCTTATTTTATCCTTTCCTGTAACCCTCATGCAGGCAGTTGAGGATATTGGCTAGGTCCCCAATAATTCAGAAAAGTAGAGTGATCATGACAGTCATCTTCAAATCTTTAAGTCCTGGGACTGAAGAGGAGAGCAGAGAATATCCTAGACTATACTAGTGAGGAACACAAGCACAGTAACTTTCCTCTATCACTTTCAACAGTGTCTTTTACATGATAAAGTGAACTACACAATTGTTGCACTTTGATCAACAGCACATTAGCTTGGATAACTGTGTGTAGCATAACAATGCACTGCAGAAAGGACAAAGAACCTTGGAGACACTTGCGTTTCAAAACCAATCTTCCTGTGGGAAAAGTTCAAATGTTCTACAAAATGCATCTTCCAAACACCTTAGAAATACAAATTGGTCCAATAACAAAGTAAAACTTAGATTTACTTATGCATCCCACTAATTCATTTCTGATACAGTCTTTGGAAAACTAATATTCCTGTATAAAAAAGTACAAATTTAAAAACTGTGTTTATCAAAGATTTGGAAATACATGTGCTACAAAAATAAATTGAATTTTAGATTTATTTTGTATCTCACCAATTTATCGTTGAACAAGGACAATGATAATTCTTTGACTTAAACCCCAAATACTTAGAATTTTACTAGGCTGTGTGTGTACTCAGCACAACTCTACTTTGACAGCAGGCATTCAAGTAAATTTGTACTTCTTTTTGTTTTAAAGTACCACACCCTTTACCTGGCAGTATATAATTTTGGTTAGCATGCTTCTTATTAGAAAAGCAAAAACAACTAAAACATGAGAATATTTACAAAAGTCTGGAACCTTCAGTGTTTATTGAGAAAATATGATAATATACCCAAAGTTCACAAACATTTCAAAATTCCCTCAGATTTTAAGCAAAAGCTGAAATGTTTACTAGTTACCAGTGGCTTTCAAAGGTATCAGTAGTTTAAAAAAATTGTATAATTTGTTATGCCATTTACTTGAAAATTATGAAGTTATCCCAGATGACCTTGCAATCTTGGATTGCTTTCATCAAAGTAATTGTACAAGAATAAAACTGAGATAAATTAGAGATGAGTCTGTATTACATCTTATTTTTACCAATAATATTCAATAAGAATAATTATAAAATTTATTTAAAATTAACATGGCAGATCTATTCTAAATAAAAGAATCTGTATTCAATGTTGAGTTTCAATTTGCTTGAAACTTGTTATGTTTAAAAATATGTAGGAAATTTTTTTTCCATTCTTTGTAGACAGAGTTAACCTTACTGGAATTTTTTTTCTTAAAACTCACAATAATAAATCAAATTACAAAATCTAAATATTTGAAAATAATAGACATGTTTCGAGTAAGTAAAAGTAAATAAAATACATTTATCACTCAGAAAAAAAATATAGTAATGAAAGTACCAAATATTTTATTGACAAATAGGACTTTTACATGCTTATTTCTTGCTTGGTATGTAACAGTCATATCTTTTTTTGACCTGTCTTCATCTGTTCAGATAACATTTACTTCCATATCATGGGTTATTTGCAGTGTCTTTTGGTTATTTAGTGGTCATGCACTCAGACACACACTCAACTGATGTTCCAGAGGAGGATCATTTAGAAAGAAATTCATCCTATCTGAGGATATTTTCATTCTTAATAGACATATATGCACAATTCCAATTAAAATAAAGTAGTAAAAATTAAAATGAGAAGAAAGAGTTAAAACTTCATGGTTAGGAGGAATATTGTGTTATTTATTGACTCTGCATTTTTAATGATAAAGCTTAGAAGTTAGTTGGAATTATATGTAAACCATACGAGGGTCTTGGAGACTTATTTTAGGGATTGACTACGACAATAACTTCAGATTTAGACAGAGGAAGGGACTTGACAGATGTATAAGATTGTAAAATAAATCTGTATATATGATACTGTGTGCTTTGCTTATATAATCCATCGTGTTAAAATGTAGGTATTTGAATAGTTAAGTGATAGAACTAAACATTTCTTAATTGTCAAGGAAAAAATTTGGGGGCATATTTGAACTGAAATGGATTGATTCTACTGGTATTCCGGGAATGGAATTAAAATAAGCCTATTATATAGATTATTTTGCATATCTAGTAATAGAATTTTATAAACTAAAGATAATAATATTCAAGAAAATTCAGTTTGCAAACTGCATATGTAATGTATATTCCTGTATTTTAGATGTGAAAAAATATTCTTTGTAAAGGAGAATAAATAAAATTAAAATTTTTGTACTGATATTCTTAGCTACAAATGGCCATTTCCCCTTAGAAAATATGCCATCAGGGTTTCCAGATCATGGTAGTAAAGAGAAAGTAGCAATAACAGATAATGCTGAGATATGTACCAAAGTCTGTCAGTGTGTGGCTACTTGAGATATTACAGACACCACCAATGGGATACACTTACATGGAATGGTCATCAGGTGAGGTAAGGGAAAAGAGAAAACTAGGAAAAGGAGAAAAGCCATTTGCTACCCTGGGCACTGCTACTCACAAAGGTCTGAAAACCACACAATTCCATGAAATGCCCAAAATTGGTGGGGTGGGGTGGAGAAGAAGCTATCTAGATGGTCACAGTTGGCCACTCACCCAACTGAGCAATCCAAAATAATTGACGTAAAGATGTATCTGAAAGTCATCACAAAAAATTTGAGCAACATACTAGTGACATTAACCACTTTTTAATAAGGCAAACGCCTATTTGTAAACAGCAGAGGAAAGCAGGCAAAACATAACTCTGTATTTGCATCAAAGTAAGGAAACCATAGCCTTCAGTAGAAGAATATTACATTGCACGCTGTTTTAATTCTGGGAAGTCAAATTAAAATCCATTTTCTATTATATTACACTTCAAATTTTTTGAATGGGCTCATTTGAGACACTAAAGTAACTAAAACATAAGAACCATCATTTCCAAGTTTTTGTTTAAAAAAATGATAGAAATCATTTTTCATCTATTTGCTTTCCCTTAGTCCATGAATTTCAGAATATTGGGTAAAAATTTTGATAAAGGTATATGACAATAAATTCTAAAGCATAGTCCCATTCTAAATGAATAAAAGTTGGTAAGCACAGCTGCTCTTTATTTTGGATTTGACATTCAATGACAAGAAATGTCTTACTGGCCAGGTCACAGAGCTGTCTGCATGAATGCTTACCTCTGATGAGTGGAAGGTTTTCAGGGCCTGAGAAACTTAGGAGTATGAATTAACCAGGGCTATTAATAATTATAACATGATTGACAATCTATGTGAATCACTTCTCACAATAACTGCTCCATACATTTTTGTTGCATAAATTCAAGACATTTTGTCATGATTGTTAGTAGGTAAAATAAGATATATGAATCCTCACCTGGAAAACTAAGTATTACTTAGAAGTGGGCAATGTGATGGAAGAATGGTATTAGTAGAAAAGTTGAGAGTATGTAATACCAGGAGAGAAGGAGAAGAAGAAAGTGGAGGAGGGTAAAGACCAGGAGTAGGAGGAAATAAAACAACAGTGGATTTAAAAACTTCAGCTTTAATTTGAGCAGGTTGCCTGTGATGCAGCTTGATGTCAATTACTTTCTGGAACTTTTGCAGAACGCCATAAACAGATGAAGCTGTGCTCCACACAAAAAGAAAAAAAATGCTATACTGTGAGAAAGAAATCATCATTGAATCTATATTTAAAATTGGATCCAAAGTGTACAAAGAGATCAATTTTGTTTTCAGTGAAGCTCTAGGTAAGCTCATATTTGAAAAGAATATCAACAAATTGAAGGAGAATCATCCAAAGAAAAGGAAATATAAAGATGTCATAAGTCTTTAAGAAGAGAACTATTTTAATTTCTTATGTGATTTTTCCTAAGGACCAATGAAAGTGAAAAAAAGGTGAAGATTTTGAATAAAGAACAATATTAAAACATATAATAATTTAATAATTTCAGTGTTAAAAAGAAATAGGAGATGAAAATCTAAATATAACTACTATTGTTAAGAAGGCCTTCTGTTTCAAGGAAGAATAATTTGGTTATTGAGAAAACCTACATAGGATGCCTTAGGAAATTACATAATCCTTCACTTTTACATTAGGGTTGGAACTGAAGAGACTCAAATTATAAAATGGAGATGGTGGAATAGAATCAATTCATAAATATTACAGGTGTATAGGCCAATTATATTGTGCA
>RJWT010021580.1:0-17526 GCA_004365215.1 Cuniculus paca | reverse complement strand
TGTCATCTCAGCTAGAAACTTCAGTCAACACAGTTGATTATCTGTCTGCTCATGGGCATGCCCCCATTTTCCTTACTATGTGAACTTCTGTCACTTTCATTGGAGATACCTTTCACTTGGAGGACAGTACAAATAAGGTTGAAATGTTTTTTGTATCTTAGTTCAAGGACCCTACATTAATTTGGCCATTTTCAGTTCACTATCCTGTTATCTGCAACCAAAAGCATGCTGCATGAAATGGCTCCAAAATGTATCCCAAGTTCCCAATTCCCACACCCCATTGATAAGCTTCTAGAACTTAAGCTTCATTTTCAGTCTCCATCACCACTTATTCCCCGCCTTTTTACTCAAGTTTTACTGTCCCCATAAAACCTCTGCCCCACCACCATTGCCACTGCCATCATATATATCCAGCCTTCATCATGAGGTAGCCAACACACAGTGGGGAAGAACTTCAGAGTTTAGACAGATAAAACAGCTACAGTTGACATTCCATATCATATAACACTGAGTGGATTCAGCATTCATTCACTTTTCATTTGTTTATCAAGCATTTGAGCAGCTATTATGTATTGTGAACTGTGTTTAATACAAGGATATACTTGTAAACAGTACACACATCTCATGTCAATGAGTTTATAGTCTCATATAAGCAAATAATCGTATTACCAAGGTACATCCATCTGTGAAAGGGAGCTGGAAGAAAAGAGCAAGGTGCTCATGGCAAATGAGCAAGTGAAGAGAAGTGCGTCAGGAAGATGGGCTTCTCCTGGAATTAGCCATTCATGTAGGGTCCTTGAACTGGGATAAAAAACATTTCAGCTTTATTTTCACTGTCCTCTATGTGAGATTTAGCATTTCCCCAAATTTATGACTGTAGCCATATAGTTCAATCATATGATGATTGTTCCAGAGATCTCAAAATATGATTACACTTTTCTCCACTGGGAAATCATTAGTTATGATACCTAACACAAGACCCTGATATTTAATGAGTTAATGAAAAAGCACATATATATCACAATCCTACATTTAAAATACTTCAATATCTTATTTCAATAAAATTGCACTCTTGCACATTTCATAGATTGAATAAGATTATTCTCACAAGGTACCATCAGACTTCCAAAGGACTCTTTGGCATAAAAATGTTTAAGAATTTGTGTGTGTGTATGTGTGTGTGTGTGCACGTGTGTGTGCATGTTAGGGGTGAGAGTTACTAAGAGAAACTGGTGTCAACATCTTTCCCTTCTACTATCTCCAGAACTTGACTGAGTGTCTAAAGGCCCACATATGAACTTCTCCAGAGATGTTGGAGCCCAAGAGAAAAAGAGGGAGTGGTAGAAACAGAAACAATCCACCAGGAGAGGAAGAGGTATCCTATTATTAGAAGTCAATAGGGTTATTTCTGGCAACAAAAGCAACAAAATTCCTCCTTTGCAGCCGCACAGACAGGTGCTAGGACCTAATGTCCATGGGTAAATGCCTGGGCAGTAGGACTGGAGAATGACACAGTAGGGACTTTGACGTTCTGAAGCCTGGGATTTCTAGACACTGCCAAGCACTGTCCATCAAGTGAAAAACAATGAATTGGAATTTCTTGCTTCCCTGGTGACCTGGGACTAAAAATGTGATTTTAAAAGAGAAAGTAATATGCTATTTCTTATCTTTGAGTGAATTGAATTTATGTCTGGTCTATTGAAAGCTGAAGGTTAAGTAAGAGTAACTCCATAAGATTGGTGGGGACAGGTCTGTTCTTGGTAGAAAGCAGCATAAACAAAGGCCGGGGGTGCAGAGAGCACAATGCTGGTAGATGAAAGGCCAAGAAGCTGCAGAAAGGGACTTGAAAGGGACACCAGCTACAAGGGCACAGCCTTCCTCTCTGTGGGCCACAGTAAGCAGTGTGTCCTTTCCCATAAACCATGGTTTCAAGTTTGAGTTTCAAGAAAAGTGAGAAACGATGAATTTTGCATCTTCCATAAATCTCTGGCTAAATTGTAGAGAAAGCCTCAAAGAAGAATAAGCATAGGTAAAGGAAGTCTCCTTAGGGATCTGCTGCAATTGTTCAATGACAGGGGTCAGTGATTTGGACCACAGAAAAGGGGCAGTGGAAGTGAAGAGGAGGGAGAGATTCAAGAAAGAAAGTAAGCCTGATAGAATCTGGGGAGAGATCAGTCCTCCAGGTGAGAGGCTACCATGCGTGGCCCAAGGTCAGGGTTATGGCCTTCCTCGAGGGCCACTGTTTCCTGAGATATAGGGGAGAAGAAGGAAATGTAGGTATGACAATATGGAAAAATGAATAGTTGAACATGCAGGGACAAGAGTGTCCATTAACTACACAGAGGCGAGAAAGATCTTTCCGACTTCATATTTGAAGTTGCTCTTCATTATCCTTAGCCTTTATACACAATGATGATGATGATGGAAAGGCTTGTTGACAGTTCCTTTGCTCTAGACACTTTGGTACTTTAGTTTACTTCATTATCATGACAACACTAGGTTTGAGTATTATCCCATTTCATGTGAGAGACCAAGGCTAAAGATAACTAACCAGGAGCCAAGGCATGCTGTCCACCCAGACTGTCTGTTCCATAAAATGGAAATGCTAATCCTATGCATATTATAGTAATATTGTGAAGGTTGAATTTGAAATGATTATAACTGATACTTGTGAAGTCCCTATTAGATGCCACTATTTTACAGGTTCTTTTATTCAATCTGTGTAACAACATTATGAGATAAATACTGTTATTATTACTCCCATGTTAGAGACAAGAAAATGGAAGTGCAGAAGGTTTAAATAACTTGCTTGTGGCTAGTCACTCAAAGACAAGATTGGAAACCAAAAATCTCAGCCCCAGAGTCCAAGGTCTTGGCCTGGTATCACAGCATTTCAGAATTATAAAGTGTTGAAGACAGTTTCTACCACACAGCAACCATGCAATAGTAAATACTAAAACTACGTCATTCCAGGGTTTAACCAGGATATTGCAAAAGATAAAGAGCTAAGTGCATGGGTGCATTAATGACTAAGAACTGAAGTAAGAGAACACTCATTAAACAGAACAAGCTCAAAGAGCATTTATTCAACAAGTAAATAAATGGATGGGTCCTGGTTGAGAATTGTAAACTAATCAGAGTGTAAGAACCCCTCTGCCACTGTCTCTTGGGTTTGTATTTTGGAAATGTCACTTCTCTTCTTGGATCTCAGTTCTCTCTTTTTAAATGTGTGAGTTGACTATGAGAAAAAGCAAACAGTGGACAGGCCACACGGTCTCACTTCCAACTCGATGGTCATCAGTAGACATCACTAGTCTATCGCAGCACTGCTGTCTCTGGGCACAGCCACCTTCATCACCTTGCTCCTGGAAATCAGCAAGGAGACACTCAGAGCAACCCATCAGCTGGTCCTAAATTCCATAACTTCTCTACTGCTTTCCAGTTCTGACATCTTACCATCCTCTGAAATAAAGTTCTGCTTGCTTTAGATAGTCTTCTGCATTAATTGACTGACTTCCAATGTCTCCACTCAGCCTCAAACCTTGGCTCTTGTTGAGATGGGCCCATGCTCAGGCAGTGAGGGGAGCATAGGAGCCACGTGCTGAAAGGGCCCCACTTTGTTCATGCATCTGACTAAGTCATGGAACCAGTGGTGGCGAGTGGGGAGGTGTGCTGCTGTCAGCAGCTTCCTTGAAGAAGGCCTCTGTGTTTCCTGTGCATCCCCAGGGTTTCAGAAGTAATTGGTTTCTCTTTTGCCAGATTTCTCCTCTTCCTAGGTGTGTTTCCCATCATCCTGTTCACAGCTGCTATCCACCAGGACCAAATGAACCAAAGGGAAAGACCTCTACCTCCATAACACCCCCAAGAAAATGACTCTCCTGACTTCCTGGGCCAGCTGACCCCTTTGCTCTTCTCTCTGCCTCTTTTCTGCAGCAGTGTATGAGGACTCTAACTAGTGCTTTGAGTGGGCACACATTTTAAACATCTTTGGAGCTATTTCTCACCATCTGATCGTAAGCATTAGAACCAAGAAAAATGTCTTTGAATATTACCCCTTCCCAGCACCCCTTCAACACTGAATCAAGATCTATCAACAACTCTAATGTGAACTATGAGATAACAAATATTTATAGTACGATTCTGCATGTGCAGAGACTGGATACCATCTTACCACACCATTGGGTGGCCGTACAGGCTGGATTGGAAGGATGAGACCCCATCTGGCTGTCTCCTTACTGTGTATGACCTAAGGCAGGTAACTACTCTGGCTTTGCGTTCCTTTATAAATGCTTTCATGAAGCCATCTCCTGCCACATTCACAGGGGTGAGACCTGTCATGAAAATAGAAAATGATTAGCAAAGAGGAACAAAATGAGACCAGTGTCTTCAGAGTCTGCAGCTCACATGTCCATGAGGGAAGGAATACTGGGGAAAGGAATGTAGCAAGACACTAATTTCCCCAGGTTTGAGTCTTCCTGTAGCTATTGGATGGTGATGGAAATGGAACTCTTCGTGTCTGAGGATCAGGGAAATGTTGAAATTGCATTCTTCCAAATAAGCCCAGAAAGATGGTCTGGATATAGAAAGGTAAAGGCAAGCCCTTGAAGTTCCCTGCATCATCTTCTCAGCTAGTCACTCTTAAAACATGGCAGTTTGCTTCTTCAAAGCCTGTTGGAGGATTTACTTATGTCTGATATGATGTATTGTGTAACATTGAAATCTTACCAGCTCTGCCATATCCTGTTCTGGAGTAAGTCACAGATTTCTACCTGTACTCATGGAAAGGGCATGATTCATTGTGTGTTAATGTAGCGTCCTGCCTACCACCATCACCCCATGATCCTTTCTACATATGAGCACCCTGACTCCTTAGCAGCCAGCCCCACCCTGCTACAGGGAAGTCATTGTC
Organism: Cuniculus paca; assembly: GCA_004365215.1. NCBI lineage: Eukaryota > Metazoa > Chordata > Mammalia > Rodentia > Cuniculidae > Cuniculus > Cuniculus paca. The sequence goes on along the minus strand of RJWT010021580.1, from coordinate 12,617 downwards.
TGACTTTAGTGTTCCTCAGTCATCTCCACTGTGGATAGACTGTTCACCAATAAAATTCTGATCAGAAAGTCCACAAATATTTATTAATAGTGTATACAGGAAGTATAAGAATTGTTTAATAATTACAATGACCATCATAATGGAAACATTTGTGTTGAGTTTTGCAATTTATAAAGAACTTTGTCAGGCCTTCTTGTTCGATATTACAGAAATTGGCTGAGGAAATACCATTGTCTCTTTTATTTCAGGTAAAGAAACTGAACTTCTGGAAGGTTTAATGACATAATCAAGACGTAGGCACAGCTATGAAGTGTAGATTCAAGGTGATAACCAAGGTTCTTATCTCAGGAGTGTATGTGACAGTGTAATAAATGTGTCCCTTTATGAAAAGACCAGTCACGATAAGTGCGATGTGTACTTTGAGCTATATGAGCCGAGCAGTATCAAAGGATTTGCAGAAAAGATGGTCTGGCCCAAGAGGATTTCATAGAAAGGGTGAGACATGAATTAGATCCAAAAGAAAAAGATGGGGTGGGTGAAGAGATTGGCATCCAAGTGAAAAGAACCAGGTAAATACATGGAAAAGTGAATAATTTCAAGTTTCTAGGGCATCAGAGGGAGACTGCTGGCTGGAAACAAGCATCTATGGGAAAGAAGTGAAAAAACTGAAAATGCATTTGTAACTCCAAAAATTTCTTTGGGGAATGTAAAAACTGATGTCATTGGACCTCTGAGCCCCATTAACCTTCCTAAAACCTGATGCCTAAACATAGCCCACACACTTGATCATGCCTGAGCTACCTCGGAAGAGTTTGTGGGAGCAACTCTGATGCAGTTGTCTCCTCCGGCTGATACTTAGACCCACAGCTCACCTGGAGAAGCAGCAGGGTAGAAAGGGTCAAGCCAGTTGGGTCATGTTATTTTTCCACTTTCCTAGTAGGTGGTTTTTTATCTCTCTGAGCCTTGATTTCTACCTCCACAAAATAGAAATTAAAAATACTAGGAAAAACTGGTCTACAAACCCTTGTTCAAAATGCTTAGAACCAGAACTGTTTCAGATTTTAGTTGTTTTTCTTTTTTCTTTTTTTTTAACTTTTGGAGTACTTCTATACACCTAATGAGATATCTTGGAGATGGGACTTAAGACTAAACATGAAATTTATTTGATTTATGTATACCTTCTACACATAACCTGAAGGCAATTGTCTATAATATTTTTGATAACTTTTGCATGAAATAAGTTTCATGGTGTGCAATATTCTCCTTGTGAGATCCTGCAGGCATTCACAAAGTTTTGAAAATGTAAAATTTTCACAGTGAAATCCAAATTTTGAGAAATGATCAGATGACAATGATCCCAAGGGTCTTTTCCAGTTCCATAAGAAATAGTAAGAAGATCACTTGAATTGCTGCACCAGAAAGTGTTATGACTTTCTGAAAAAGTGCAGTATTACTCAGGGTTTATCCAGCAAACCAGAAGCTGGTCTTGAGTATGCAACTGCGGGACACCAGAAAGTAAAGGTCTGAAAAGCCACCACTAAACTCATGGAAGCCAGCAGTGAAGTTCTCAGTTCAATGTACTGGATCAAGGGTGATATCATTTGGATCTAGAATGCTTTCCAAAGGACCATGTATTAAAGTCTTGGTACCCATCTTGGCACTATTGGAGAATGGTGGAAACTTTAAAAGGTGTGGCCTAGTGGGAGGTTTTGGATCATTGTGGGTGTGCCCTTGAAGAGGTTTGTGGAAGCCCAGTCTTTTCATCTTTCTCTCTTTCCTTTCTTGACCATGAAGCGAAGAGCTTTGCTGTGCTGTGTACTGCCACACAATGTATTGCTTTACCACAGTCCCAAAGCAACCGAGTGAACCATTCAAAGACTGAAGCCCCTAATACTGTGAGCTAAAATAAACATTCGCTCATTGTAAGTTTATTTCCTTAGGTATTTTTTATAGTAATGGAAATCTGGAATTACTTCCATTAATTCTCAGTTACTTCTCAGTAACTCTGTGAGCTACACGTCTGAGCACACATTGCTGAAATTTCTCCAGGAAATCATGATTCTTCCTGCCCTTTAAAACCCCAATCTTGTCGAGTGTACCTCACTGGCATGGACCCTGGGTGAAGGAGACCTTGGGACATGTAGATCTCTTTCTCCTCTGTGATGTACTAGAGGCATCAGAAGGAAGGTGGGAGGAGGGATTCCAAGATGACTAAAATCCAGCACACATGACAAACACACCAAGGTACATTCTGAGCCTCTACTTATAATTTCTACCTTCACCCTACAAATGCCCAGAGTGAACCCAGCCCAGGTGTGGACAACCTTGCCTCTGAAATGTGTGTTCCTCTGTGGCAGAGGAGAAAAATGTGAAGAAAAGGCAGGTTACAATGAGTTAAATAAATCAACGTTGTTTACAGAAATGTCTGGTGTTTTGACTAATTCCTGGCCCGCTTTGCAAAGATCATCAAGATGCTTTTTGGACTTTTCTGTTCTCCATTAGCATTTTGTAAGCCAACAAGTCTCTGAGATTCAAATCCTGTGACCATCACATTAAGCTATAAAACATTGTTCTGCTGATGCAGTAATTGCCTGACATGGCTACCTGCATCGCATTCGTGCTTAGTATGCAAATCTCGTTCAAGAATGCATTTGACAATCTCTTTTCTGTCCACGGACACTGCCCCTCGACTGAAAATGTATTCTAAAGAATAACTTTCTAAAAAAAAAAAAGAATAACTTTCTATCATTCTGTTTTTGTTTTGGCCTTTAAAACTAAAGCTTGCAAGTTCAGTGGTAGCTGAGAGCAGCGGCATATGCTTATAATTAGGATTACCATCAGAGAATTCTACCTTACTGAGAGAAGGAAAGGGGGCCGCCAAGGGGGAGCACCAAAGCTCTTGGAAAACAGCAGATGAAATTCACCTAGACAGGCTGGCTGTTCCTGAGTAACAGGGGAGACTCAATTGGGAAACACAGGGCTGGTTTCACTCCAGACTCTGAAGAAATATTGCATGGGCAGAAGAAATGCTGACAAACAAAATGGAACTTTAGCTTTCTAAGGTGGGATGATGGAGACTCTGAAAGACAGCTGGACCCTGAAACCAGGTGGTCACTTGTTTCAGCTCCCACTGGTCACAACCCATGCACAGCTTTGCTCTGGGGAGAGGAGGGACAATAGGCTCTCTTGTTTTTCTCCTGCTCTGATTCTTCCTGGATTTCTAGATTCCAAGCATAAGTTTGCAATCAGAGTAACCAACCTTTGAATCCCAGCTCTGGTTTTGCATAAGTTGTGCACTGGAGAATATCTATCTCACAGATTACTTCTGAAAATTAAATGAAACTGCATAAGAGAATTTCTGGTGCCTACTGGTCACTCAATAAGCAGGACTGCTTTATATTCCTGCTTTATGGGCTCCTCACCTTCTGGGATTTGCCTGTTATTTAAAGGACATATAAATTTATTTATTTATTCCATTATTACTTATTGAATATCTGTTATGTACCAGATACTTTGGAGCCTGGCATAACAAACAAACAAATATGGCCCCAGGTGTCTGGAGGGGAAGCACAGATTAATAAGATAAGACAGTAAGTGGGATGAGAGAAGAGCAGCATGCTAGAGAAACATTGAAAAGGGAAATTGTACCCAGACTTGGGAACCAGGGAAGGCTTACTGGAGGAGGAGGCCTCTGACTTACACCTCATTCATGAGTCTGATCAAACCAGATAAAGACTGACATTAAATAGGAGAGAAAGTAAACACATGGCTTTAGACCATAGAAAGCCAAGGCTCATAGCAAAGGGCACAACAGAGTACTTACTAAATGAACTAAGTGAACTCAGCAACACAAGCCCTGAGGACAATGACCAACCCATAGTCCACATGGTGTGCTAACAAGCAAGCAGGGGTGGGTGAGGACTTTGCCAAGTCTCTGTGCCTATAAAGCTCTTCCAAGAACCACCCTCCCTCCCCCACCTCCATTCTCTGTTACTCTTGTCATGAATCTTGCAGGACCCTGTAACTTTGGGCAGGTTATTTCATTGTCTACATTTCCTTGGCTGTAGTAAAAGGACCCACTGCTACCCTATTTGGAAAAATATTTGGAAAAATATAAAGGAAGTTGCCACATGACAGTAATGTATGGGAGTTGGAGACACAGCTTCCCTGGCAGTGGGTTGTGGAAGAATGGTTATGGTTTGTTTCTGGACTTGTTTCTGTTATGGTTTCTGTCTAGATGTCCCCCCAAAGCCTCAAGTGGTCATCAGTGGGGCTTTTCAGAGATGGCTGGATCTAGAGTGCGTGATGCTGAGATTAAGGGTGCATTCTTACTAAATTAGTCCCCTGATTGTTTTGGCATAATTCTGGGTAGGATTAAGGGAGTCACACCTGGGCATGAGTCCCACCCTAAGGGGTGGGTAGGTTGGTTACAATATAAAAGGAAAAGAAAGAATCTGTCCTTGTCACTTGTTACTTGTTGTTTGCTGCTTTTGTTGTCTTCTGGCTGCATCTCCTCTGCATGAACTGTGTCTCCTCTGCAATGCTCCTCTATGATCACACCCAACAGGGAGCCAGCCAACTATGAACTGAAACTTCTACAAACTATGAGCAAAATAAATCTTTCCTCCTTTAACATTGGGTGTTGGATGTTTTGTCTCAGCAATGAGAAAAGTAACTAAGACAGCATCCAACATTCCAAAAATGTATCTCAGCCTTTGTCACAGACACCTGAGTCTCCAGAAGCACTCAGTTAATTTTCACACCGAGATCAGGGTCTATGTCTTTGAAACCAGGCAACCTGAAACTGAAACTCTATCTACAGAGTCAAGATCAAGTTACTGAACCTACATGAATGCCCCTCATATAAGATGACAAGCTTACAATGTTAGGATACCTAAACTAAATGCAATAAGCTATGTAAAGAGCCTGACACTTAGTAGACACAAAATAAATGTAAACTCCTTATTCTTATTTCTACAGTAGGTGAGCCAAAGAAAATCACTCAAATACATAATGCCATACTGTTTCAAATCTAAATTTACTTTTTCCAGCATTTCTCCTAATATCTCCCCCCTTTCAGATCACCATAACATCTAGCATAAGTGATCCAATAAGCTTTTTGTTCTAGAAAGACAGTTTGATTGGGTGAATTTGAGAAATAAAAGGTTTATTTAAAAAACAAAAAAAGTGAACATGTGTAGATAGAAAAGAAGAAATCTTGATTGTTTAGCTAGCAGTATGGAAAGAGAGCAGGCTACCCAGTCTCAAGAATAGAAATGAAGAGATTTTCAGCATTCAGAGATGCCCTGGCTCCACTGTGTGTCACCAGAAGAGGAATACATTGATTGTCCCTTAGATCATATCCATTCTTAGGACTTGATTTATCCTCTTGGTCTCTTCTGTATGTCTCTTGTTAACTTCAACTTGCCACCAATTGGCCAATGCTTGAAATCAAGTTCTCATTTTCTTAGAAAGATTTAAAATTAGCCTGATTAATTATTAGTCTTTGTTGGGCCAGATTTCAAGCCAAACCACTTCGGTGACCACTCTCTAGCCAAGAGACTGGCTACCTTTGTGACCACTGCCTACTGCAAACCATGGGGTCCCATAATCCTAAAGTAAACAACTCATCATGGTTTGGTTGGAGTTTTCTTGGACCTGAAAGTTGTGCATACCAGGAAAGCAGTAAGTGAGGATTAAAACTAGAAGTCCCATATTCGAGGGATGCCTTCAGACTGAGGAAAAATGACACAGTTGGCCATGCTCTGGAGTTCCAAAATGGGAACTTTTGCATGAGGTACAGTTCAGGTGTGACCTCCCCCAACACATACACACACACACACACAGACACACACACACACAAATAATAATAATAAAGAACAAGAGCCTGGTAGCCTGCAAAAATCTTCTTAACATTGTAGTATCAATCTATCTTAGAAGACTATCTTGGGGGGTATATGAGAGTCAACTAGTTCCTATTAAAACAATGTTTAAAATAAATTTTCTGGAATCAAAAATCTGTCTGAACTGGCAAAAAGTTTTAACCCATTTTCATTTTTATCTAATTTTAACATTCTACATTCATAACTAAAAAGTTCCACTTGGGCCCAAATCAAATATGATATTCTGGCCCAAAAGGAAACACTAACTTGACAAAGTTAGTAGAAATCAAAAGCAGATTTATGGTCTAGGGGACCCACACACAAAACTAGGGTTCCAAGACTGGGAAGAGTTGTATAGACATTGATGGCCCATTTTCATGCTTTCATTCACTCCTTAAGCCAACATTTAGTAGAAAAATTTATTGGGAAAATATTGTCTGCCAAACTACCCAATGTACCCTAAGTAATATTGGAAGGTAGTCCTCCAGAATGCCTTAGCTACTCAAGACTCTAACTGTAAACTTGGAGGCTTCCCCAAATCAACTTCAGGTTTGATAACCTGCTGGAAGGACTCATGGAACCCACTTCCTGACTGCAAGGAGCCTTTTACCTTTTTTGAATTTGCACTAAACACTTCTCTTTAACCTAGTTGCTGTCTGTAATTTTATCCTTCAAGTTGTGAGACAATGGGCTTGATTTGTATGATGATAACTGTTTCAGTATCCAGGACCCTTCTGTTTTCCTCAAAGTCTAGTATGGAAAGAAAGCAAACATAGACACATAATTGCAACTAGGGGATCAATATTACTTCTAACAGTGAGGAGAGGATTAGGTGTATTGGAGGAACTAAACAATTCAAGTAGGAGAAACACTTGCATCTTTTCTTGAAGGATGAGTAGATCACCCTTTGGACTAAAGAAAGTTAGACATGGCAAAGATGTTTTCAAATAGATAATACAGTATAGAGAATTGTATATGGTTTATCAGGATGAGTGTAGACTCAGCTGGTAGAAGCAGCTAGTGATAAGGCTGAGTGGGAACAGATCATGAAGGGTAAATAAAGACTATGTTGATCAACCTAAGGCACAAGGAAGACATGTATCATTCTATGACAATATTTTAATCTAAGAAAGCACCTTCTGGCAGTTTATATGATGGAACAGACAAATGAGGTTTGGTGGTAAAAGATCAGTTAAGAAACTCTTATGATAGTTTAGATGCAAACTACAGAAGGTGCAATGGAGAGGGCTTGATGATATTACTTGATATTACTTCTAATAGTGAGGGGAGGATTAGGTGTATTGGGTGCACAGGAAAAGAGTGTAAAACACATGCAAAGTATGAAACAAAGTGGAGTAAGGACCATGTAGGAGGCTGATGATACCATGAACAGGAAGGTTTTTGCTGGCAGCTTATGGCTATAAGCACACTTAGACATTTACATAACAAGCATTTGAAAAGGCAAGCATTCTTCCAGCATTATACCACAGGGTATTCTTATGCTTTAAGACTGAAGACTGAAGCCTTAAAGAGAGTTGTATTAGACTATATTGTATATGGGCATCTGAAATCTATAAGGACACAGATTAATAAAACTGTGAGATGAGCGGAAACAGAAAGGAAGAAAGAAAAAGAAAGAAAAGAAAGGAAAGAAAGAAAGGAAGGAAGGAAGGAAGGAAGAAAGAAGGAAAGAAAGAAAGAAAGAAAGAAAGAAAGAAAGAAAGAAAGAAAGAAAGAAAGTAGTTTAGATGGACGGACCAATCAATAGTGAAGAAAAAAGTAAAATTTTTGAGTTGCAGAGAAAACATTTATTTGCATTCTAAAGAATGAATTGTGAAGAAATATAAGCATAAAAATAGAAACTATCTTCAGAGGTCCTATGACCACTGTACAGAAAAAAGCTTCAAAACAAATCCAGTTTTGTGTTTATTTAATCAATCTTGATCTCCCACTTGCTATGTGCCAGGCTATATTATATTATTAGTATTAGATTAGATTAGATTCTCTTCTTTGATCTTTATAAAATTTTTACTAGCAATATTACTATAATGCTCAGAACATAAAGATATTCTACTTCAATTCCCTATCATTTTCTAGGTGAGACTTCTATGCACTGTGAGGTAAGCTATGTGCTGAAATGACATGCCTGTTCATGAACTAAATCAGGTCAAAATCTCCTACTATACCATGAGAGCTGCCCTGATCTGTTGTCCTCCTAGAGAAGAGGAGAGAGCACATTTCACTATCCACCCGTTTAGGAAAGTCGTCTTTTTCCTAATTCACACTGATAGTCCATGTTTAAGGTCCCACTGAGACCAGGCCTGGCTTAAATGTCATCCAATTGACCAGAATCTCCACAGACTGTCTCTAGCCCCTTACCAACTAGTTTCCTCCACTCCAAAATTCTGAGGGTGGTGTTGTGTTACCCTGATGGCTGGTTGACCTTCTCTTGTCACCAAACAGGATGTTAGGAGATACGATAGGTTGCAGGTTTGCTGACTCTCATCACAGAAAATGAATTTTCAGGAGTTGTCAGTAAGAAGCATAAAGGGATGCATTAGGCAGAAATTTAAAAGTGAGCCGAGGCCAGATTAACTCTCATGCAAACAACCTGAGATGTTTGCAACTGTGCTCTTCATGGTTATTTCTAATCCTCTATTCTTCAGTGTGTTTTGAGAAAGGACTTGTTGATATTCAGACAAGTTAACTGCAAGGTTTTATGAGCTGCCAGTACTGAACATTGACTCTATGACTTTCATCATGTTTTTATTTATTTGCATAAACTTCTCCTTTTTGTTGATTTGACCTCTGCAAGCAGTGTTCTCCAAGTGTTTCAGACAAGATGAGGCTATGTACAGCGATAAGCTAAACTCACTCCTTTTATACTGAGAGAAGAGTGAGTCCAGGCAATTGGCTCTGATGTCAGAAAAGCCTATTAAAATATTAAATGAGAAGTTAGTGACAGGTTTAACTAGCCCCTTTGTGGCAAACCTCCAAATATCAACTTAGTTAGTTTTAGTTTGGCTCTAACCAACCAGCTGTCACAAGCTGTTTGAGACTATTAATTACGTATGTGAACACTGATAATTAATGCTGGATGACTAGAAGCATTAGGGGTTCTTGTTTGTTTTATGTACTCTCTTTCTGTTTCACTTTTTCATAAGAAAATAACAGTGAATTAAGTTTGTTGATGCAAAAGTCAAACAAGATGAATACTAACGAATACAGGATCATGGATTTCACAACTAAGGAATAAAAGGGGACTGATCTTCCTAATAGGCTACTCTGGAGCACATATCTTGGCATTTCATAATACCATCCTGGGAAGTCACTCTTAATGAGTCATGTGGGCTTATACTGAGCCCCCTTTTATACATTGCTAACGAAGTAGCTTTGAATATCTTCCAAAATACAGCAGATATTCTGAATATCTGCATTGGAATGATAACAGCTACTTTTACTGGACAGTTATAAAGTGACAGCCAATTGCAAAGCCCACTAATTTAATTATCCTATTAATTAAAATATGATGGTAGTAAGATAGAGGAATAAACAGTACACCAAGGTAGGACATTCTATGATCTAGACCCAAGAAGGGGAGGAGGGAGGGGAAAGGAGGCAGGAGAGGAGAGGAAAAGAGAGGAGAGGAGCTGGAGTGCTACAGTTTTGTGTTCAATGCCCCATAAGAATGACTGATTTTGAGCCAACTCTAGCTGGCACGATGTCCCTTAAGAGATCAGAGTTTCCAAGTAGGAATAAAGCAAAGTGGTTATTTTGTTTCTGACTTCTCACCAGGGATGACAACCAGTTGATATTGATGTACTAGGAAACAGGACTACTAGGGTTTGTTTCCATGCTAGTAATTTGGAGCCATGGTAGAGCAGTTGCAACAACAGCCCCTGTTTAGTTCATTCCTCAGTGTATCAATTCTCTTTGCCATGTGACCTTGTAGCTCTTCTCATGAAAGACAGGTACAATTCCTTTCTTCACAGATTGAGTATAGACTTTCCAAGACAATGGAAAACTGCAGAAAGGACCTTTCTCTAGTTCTGAGCTCTCAGCCTTAGGAGGCTTTGTGTCTTAGTCAGTTTCCTTGTTAAGACAAAATATCCAACACCTATAGTGTAAGGGAGGAGAGGTTCCCTTTGACTCACAATTCAGTAGGCTGACTCCAAAACAGGATGGCATGGCACAGGGGCATGACAGAGGAGAGCTGCTCACAGCATGGTGGACAGGAAGCAGGAAGAGTAAAAGGAGGGAGACAAACCTTTCCAGGTCACAGCTATAATGACCCACCTCTTTTAGCTAGATCCCACCTCCTAACAGCAAACCAGCTATAAAGCTCCCATAATCCAATCACTACCTCAGAGCTCTTACTATGGTCACATGAGAATTTAGAGAGACAACTAAATATAAATCATGACAATTGGCCTTTTAGCTTGTTCTTGGACTTATGCAACTTCCAAGAGAGCATGTCTGGGCTAGATCACTGGAGGAGAAGGTGCACAGACCAGAGCTGAGTAGTCTCGCCCATCCCAGATAAGGCTGTTCAAGATCAACCAGCAGCCATCCAACACCAGAATGTGGAGTCAGCTCAGCTAAGATCTGCAGAGACATTTATCTGGCCTGTAACTATCTCCAGAAACATGGGAAAATTCAACGAAGGCCAACAAGCCCAGCATAAATCAGCTGAATCCCACGACCCCATGAGCCAAGTACATATTTATTGCTCTATGCCAGAGAGGATTTGCAGTTCCTCATGCTGCATTGCTGTGGTCCTAGATAAACTATGTAGAGACTTATGGAGGCTACTGTTTCCATAAGAACAAATTTGTTAAGATGTGCTATGTATGTACTAACCTCCCATGAGGAATGCAATTATTATGAATTGCAAACATGTACTAATAAAAACTAAAAATTGAAAAAGGGAACAAAGTTTTTAACAAGAGCACCATTTTATAGTTCATGTCAGAAGGTCAGTGTGAAAACTTATCTAGCCTGCTCACCCAATTGTAAAGTTCTATCACATCCAATTCCACTCAAGATACATATATTGAAATCTATTATTTGTATGACAGCTTGCTAAGCAAAATTGTGTTACTCAGAAAGGTGATTCTCAGCGGGATTATGCACTGGGGGAACAGAGCAGGACCATGGTATGTAATTGTCCTCCTCCCTCTACACTGAGATTCCATGGGTGATAGTTCCCTCATCATCCCTGTAAGGAACTGCTGTTGCTAATGGGAGAGAGTTGACTCATTCAGCTGTGTTGGGTGGAATAAATTGAGAACCATCAACCTAAAACCAGAGTTAACTTTCTGTTGTCAAATACAAACATCATTTGTTGGGGAAGGGGGATCCATCAAAGTTAGCATAGCCAAGTCTGACAGAAGTAAAGAACATAGTGACAAAACTCACAGTGCTTATGATTTGCAAGTTTGTTTTCTAGTACCTTCCTTCTCAGTCAAGGTTTTCACACTGTGACAATTTACAGATAGGTTTAAAGTTTTCCCTGAGCTAAGAGAGATGGTATTCATTCCAAAAGAACTATTCGCACGGCTTGAAAAATTTATTCTCTACTCTATATTATTAAATGTTATGCTTGACACTAAGCCCCATGATAAAATTCTTAATTCAGACACAGATTAACAAGAGAATAAGTTTGGATCCTGAGTCCACACAAGAATGTGAGTTGCTCCAACCCAAAAAGCTGGCAGAAAAACTCTCTTATTACAGTATGTGTCATGTATTGCTACAGACCACAGAACCCCTTTGACTTTCAGGAAGTTGCTTAGTGTTGCACACAATATTCCAAGCAAAGGTTTGTTTTCTGTATTTCCTTGACTGGTCTACATTATCCTACAATTTAACCAGGTATGAATCTATATTTTTGCCATGAAGATATTTTGGATGTGTTTAGCAACTACCATCAGTTGACCTTAAGTAAAGAACATTATTCTTGATAATGTGGGTGAATTTATTTCAGTCAACTGAAGGCTTAAGAGCAAAAACTAAGAGAAAAAGAAATTCTACCTCAAGACTACAGCACAACTCCCTGCCTATATTTCAAGGCTGCTGGCTTCCCCTACAAACGTGGGATTTGCTAGCCCTACAACTGCATGAGCCAGTTCCTTAAGATAAATCATCTCTCTTTCTCACTCTATATAACATATGTATGTATGTATGTATGTATACAGATATCATATGTGCATGTATATCTCGCGCATATATCACATGTGCAGCACATATACACATTTACACACATTCTGTAATGCATGTATATTTGCAATTCATTGTAAATGTAATATACTATTGGTTCTGTTTTTCTGCAGAGACTTGATGATAAATTGTAATTTTATTTTTTTGATACTGTAATTTTCATTACCTCTCATTCTTATGAAATTAAACCTGAAGTCTGGAAGGAAGGAAACACCTACACCCATTTTGCACTCGACAGGAACTTGTTCTGGGTACATTTGCCGATAACCATCTTAGTGGTTTTGGGACTTGAAGTAAAAATCTGTATTCTTTCATCGGACTTTTGTGGGAGACACCAGTGAAGCTCAGCTTAGATACACTTGGACTCCTTTTAACTTTGTTGGGTGTCTTTCCCTTGAACACTGTGTGTTTTTGCCTGTGAAGATTCGTATCTACAGCTCTCTTTAGGGTTTGTCTTAGCTGTCTGTTGCTACACCAAAATACCTGAGGATGGGTAATTTAGAAGGACAAGAATTT